>VWZO01013356.1:196224-310386 GCA_013396975.1 Bucco capensis | reverse complement strand
TACAATAAAGCGGTGGGGGGGAAGGCTGCAGGAGAGAGAGGAGATAGAAAGCTGTTGTGTGTGCCAGGGTGATGTTTCATTCCTTGTTTTGTTAACTGTGAAGTCCTTAGTGGAGTTTGCTGTGGGGCTGCCTGGCTGACCTGTGCTGTCTCTGTGGTTGAAAGGCACAGTGGTATGAGAGAGATGGAGACCAACAGCTGGGATGTGTTACAGCCCAGAGCAGGCTCTTGTCCCTGTGTTTGTTCACTTGGAGAAGGAGGAAAAGATAATACAGGTCAAAATGTGTCTGGGCAGGTTTTCCCCTGAAGCTGGCTGTAGATGCCCTGATGTCCCAGGGAGTGGAGTGGCAGCATCTCTGCAGTTGCATGCAGTTAAATAGCAGGATGGTGTTCCCATACCTGAGACAAGCAGCTCTCCATCAGCAATGAGACACTGGCTAGAAGAATAATCAGAAATCTTTCCTTTACCTGCAGTCACCTTATTTTCCCAGCTGTTTTGGTTTGCACTTTTACAGCTCTTCTGCCCCAATTTCTAAAGGGAAACAAGCCCTAATCTGGAGCCTAGGCTTTTGCTTTGCCACGATGGAGTTTCCTCTCCTCATGGCAATTTCCCTCAAATCCACTTTGAAAGACTATTGGAACCAGCCAGGACTAAATATTAAACCTGGTTTTAATAACACATGAGTGACAGAGTGAAGCTGTGCGTGTGATATGCTGATATTTAAGGCTTTTAGTAGTCTATTATGTGGAAAAGTAAGTGCTGTTCTTGGGGAAGGTGCCATTTATCAGCACCTGAGGAGGTTAGTCAAGTGAATAGATGAACCAACATGAGCTAAAGTGTCCTGTTTAAATAAGATGCCTCTCACAATGAGCTGCCACTCCATCAGTGTGTGCTGCCACTCTGCCCAGGAGCCTCTAGCTAGGCCTGTGGGGAGCACACAGGTGTGAGGGATGCTGCTGGGGGTCAGGCAGTGGGGACAGGCTGAATCCCACCCCTTGGGCAGGCACAGGCCAGCACTCTGGCATCTTCATCACAGCCTCAGTGCAGGAAGTTTCACTAGTTATGGCCATGAGGCTTAATTGCTCTCATTTATCTCCCTAATAAATGATGTCCCTGGCTCAGAGCTGTTGCACCAACACAACTGGCAAGCCAGGGAGCAAAGCTGCTCTCTGCACCTACTGCTGGGAGTGGGGCAGGACATGGGAGCAAAGCATGTGGAAACTTAACAAGGTGACACTTAGGACAGCAAACCAGCTAGTTTATAGCCTTCTTGCCCTCTTCTTCTTTATTTCTCTGTCTATTTGAGGCCATTTAAATTTACTGAGCAGTGATAAAACAAAACACACACAAAGAAACCCCAAATGCTCTGAGTGCAGAAAGAAGTCTAGAAGCTTGAGGGGTGGCAGTGGTCCTGCTGCATCTCCACATTGGTGAGGGAGCTGCAAGGCTCTGCAGGGGAGCTCTCTGGGCATGTTTGAAGGGCTTTCAGCTCCTCTTCTGACAGTGTTCAGCTCTTGGAGACAGTCTGGACTGCTTAAGTTGCCCCAGGGGAGGTTTAGATTGGATATAAGGAGGGATTTCTTCCCTGCAAGGGTTATTAGTCTTATTCCAGGCTGCCCAGGGAAGTGCTGGAGTCACCATCCCTGCAGGGGGTTAAAAAAATCTAGCTGCTCTCCTTAGGGCCATGGCTTAGTGGTATGGGAGTGCTAGGAATGCTTGGACTTGATAAGCTTAGAGGTCTCTTCCAACCTTAATGATTCTGTGATTCTCATCTCAGCACTGCCCCTTAATGGGGAGAAATGTCAGAGGGCTGATCATGTTCTCCTTCCTCAAACTCCCCCTTCCCAAGGCTCAGGGATTAAATGGCTGGAGTTTAACAAGTAAGAAAAGTTGCCTAATCTCCATTAACCTTTGTGGCACCAAGGGCACGAGGCAGCAGCACTCTGCAGGTCTGAGCATGCTGAGTGTGCTCCTGCAGGGTGAGGAGAGTCTGGGGCATCCTGTGCTGCCTCATGCAGGAAATGAGGTGATTACTGGCAATCAACTTCCTGGGAATTGCTCTGCTCCTCAGCACACGATGCTAAAGAGGAAAACTCCTTGAAGGAAAGCATAAAGGGAGTGAGGGAGGCAGAAGGTGAGCAGAGAGAGGCCAAGGGGGTTCTGCAGTGCCAGAAGGAGGTGATCAGCTCTGTGAGCAGAGGGAGCACTGCTGACCCTGCAGCAAATGGGAGCTCCTCAGCTGCTCCTTTCCCAGAATCATCAAGGTTGCAAGAGACCTGTGAGATTTTTGAGTGCAGCTGTAAACCCAACACTGCCAGCTCACCACTAAACCAGGCTTGACAAGCCTTTTGGGGAAGAAATTGCTCCTCATGTCCAACCTAAATGTCCCCTGGTGCAACTTGAGGCTGTTTCCTCTTGTCCTATCAGTTCTTCCTTGGGAGGAGACACCAGCCTGGCTCCTATCTCCTTGCAGGGAGCTGGAGAGAGAGCTCAGGTCTCCCCTGAGCCTCCTCTTCTCCATGTTAACCAACCCCAGTTCCTCAGCTGCTCCTCAGCACACTTGTGCTCTAGATCCTTCCCCAGCTTTATTGCCCTTCCCTGGCCACACTCCAGCACCTCCATGTCCTTCTGGGAGTGAGGAACTCTAGAACCTTCACCTCATCTTAATTGTTGAGTTTCCTTTCATGTTGGGTTCTTTTGTCTCCATTTTCCACTACTCTTTGACTGATACAGGAATTTCTTGGCTTTCCTGTCCCTATTCCCTACTTTTACTGCAGTCTTCTGGTCCTAGAAAGTCCCAAGCCCTTCCCAGAGCAAGTGCCTGTCCCCACCACAGGTACCTGGGCAAAATGCCTCCACATTTGTCAGCAGAAGTGAAGTATGTTGTAAAGCTGCATTACTTCTACCCAATGAGGCAAATGAGAAGGCTTTGAAGATATTGTGGGACAAGCTGAAGGCTTTTCCTCAGCACTTTGAAACACCACTTTGAATTTGGGGGGTTGCAAGCATTGGTTCCTCTGCCCTTACAGTTCTCTTTAACACCATTTGAGAAGCAAAGCTTTCATTCCAGAGGTTGTTTTGATAACTTAGCCTGCTACCAACATTTCAAAACCACTTTGGCATGGCCTGAAATGCTGTCCCAACCTTTTAAAAGGAATCTAAAATGGAGGGGAAAAAAAATCCTTTTTCCTCCTTATTTTTACAGCCTCTAATCTAGATGGCTTGACCTTCCCACCCAGCACCAAGCTTTTGTGCTTCCATGTAGGAGAAGTCAAGTGTTTGGTCACGAAAGGCTCTGAGAGTCTATTCAGAACACAGGCTGCCTTGGGAGATGCTGCATGCTATGAATTTCAGAGAGGAGAAACTCAGATCTGGTTCTTTTGTGACCCAGATCACCTTTCTCACAGATTCCAACTGTGTGAAGTTATTTCCATAAAGAACTGTGGGGATACTGGAGGAAGCAAAGTGGATTTGCCATCAGTTCAGAGCTCTGGTGAATATTGCATTTCAAGCCAACTCTTCTTACTATAGATAGTTTTAACACTTCCAGAAGATTCCCTTCAAGCTGTAGCAGTCATTTTCCTCAGCTCTGGGCAAGGAGCTGCAGGTGTAAGGTATTTTTAGGACCCAAACTGAGAGCCACACTTGTGAGCTCTGCTGAGGAAGTCTCTGTGCCCACTGGCACTGGAGTGCTCCAGAGAGAGCTGCAAGGCCTTGGGAGCAAAAAACCCTAAACCCAGGGAGCAGCTTAGAAAAATCCTTTCTCCTAGCTTGGAAAGCAATGGAATAAGAAATAGAAATGAGTTGGCTTGTTTCTTGGCAGCGTTTGGGTTAATGGTTGGGCTTCATGCTCTTCCAGGTCTCTTCCAAGTGAAATGGTCAGTGTGTTGCCTCAGGTAGCTTCTGCACTAATGGATGGGAGTGGAACACAGACCTAGCTGGGATTCCCCTAGCCCAGCTGCCTGAGCACTGCAGGCCTGACCAAGGGAAACAGCATTGTCCAAATGCCTCTTGGATGTGGCCAGGCTGAGGCCATTGATCACCTCTCTGTTCCAGTGTTTGACCACCCTCTCCATAAAGAACTGCTTCCTAATGGCCATTCTAAACCTTCCCTGGTGATGTGAACCATTCCCACATCTCCTGGCACTGGATCCCAGGGAGAAAAGCTCAGCACCTCCCTGCTCAGGAAGCTCTCCAGAGCAATGAGAGCATCCCTCAGCATCCTTCCCTCAGAGCAGACAAGGCCACAGGCCTCAAGCACTCCTTGGAGGACATTCTTTCAGCCCTTCCAGCAGCTTTGGTGCCTTCCTTTGGACACATCCAAGGACCTTCACATCCTTCTGGATCTGTTGGGCCCAGAACTGCTGCCAGTGCTCAAGGTTTCTCCTAGCTGTGCCTAGAGATGGTGATGGATCCAGCAGGCACAGTGGTAGTCCTTCTGTAGAGCTGGAGGAGAGATGTAAGCTATATTTTGGGGCTTTTTAGCCTCCAGGTAAGAAAGGAGTTAATTTTAATAAGCTGTGAAGTAAGGATACTTCTGTGATATATGAAATATGAAGGTATATTTTAAACTAAAAGAGTCAAACCCTGATCTTTTGGAAAGCAATAAGGTTTCTTAGCTCTTTTCACTGAAGGCATTCTTGATGCCTAAATACCACATGGGGATATTAGTGTAAGCAAGGAGGATATTATCTGGTTCAAAAAATAGCTATCTACCAAGGGTTATCATGCAACTAGAGCTGCTTTGGGTGTTATCAGGGTCATGATGTTGTGTAAAACATGATTCCTGACTGGTAACCTTCTCTTTCACACTTTGCAAGATAGCTGAAATGCCATATTAAGAGAGGTTTTCAAAAGAATTAATTCCTTCCCAAAGTGCTTTTCATCAGAGCATAAATTCAGTGTAAAAATAAAGAAACCTTTGCATTTATTCCTTGCAAAATGAAACACTCCCTGAACCACTGACAAATCTATTTACATATATTCCAGGCTTTTGTAAATGTTTAGCTACCACAGTCAGACTTTTCAACACTTCCCTCAAAATCACATTCATGTTACATAAGTTCAAATGGCTATATAGTTAAAGGGTAGAGACCACCACTGCTTCAGCAAGGCCTGATGATGTCAACTTTTCACTCCAAAACAGAACCTCTTCCTTCTCTGCACACCTTTGGTTGTTGGGGCACATCTTGCTTGGATGTGTGTGGGGAGAAGAGGTGTAGGGTTGGGTTTTTTTTCCCCCTGGAACAATAATATCCTACTCCCATAAAAGAGCTGAAGCAGAAGACTGAGCAGAAATCCTAGCTCTTTTATTGCCCCAAGGCATTATTCATTTTCCTGACACATTATGTTTTTAATTAAAATTGCACAGGAGTTAATTAAAATGCTCATTCAGCCTTTTTTTTTCCTTCCCCCCCCCCCCTCTCTTTTTTTGCATGGGTGCCCTGTGACTCTCCCAGCATCTCTGCTCTCAGCAAGCTGCACCTTGAGCAGCTCAGCCTGCTCCTGACAGCCTGGCATCTTCTCTGCACCTTTTCATCTCACATCTTCTCATCTTTTCAGGGTGGGGGGTGAGGGGGTTGCTTACAAAAGATTGTTATTCTGCTCCCAGGAGTTGCTTGGGCTCAGGCTGAGGAAGGAATGGGCAGGCAAGGTCTTGTGTGAAGTGTTGGAGTGTAGCTGTGGTGCTAGGGGACATGGTTTGCTGGTGAGCTGGCAAGAGTTGGGTTAACAATTATCCAGTTATCCAGCTAGTTTCAGGCTGGATGATCTGAAGAGTTTCTTCCAACACAAATGGTTCTGTGATTCCATGACTAGGAATGGAGCTAAGCATAGAATCAGACTGGTTTGGCTGGGAAGGAACCTTTCAAGGTCATCTAGTGCAAGCCCTGTGCAGTCAGCAGGGACATCAGCAGCTAGAGCAGGGAAAGCCAACACAGCCTTGAAGAGGAAGCTTCATGTCTCTGAGCCAATCCAGATCATCTCCCTCTTCTGGAGATGCCTACAGATGTTTTGTGTGGCACATGTGAGCCCTAACATTTCACCTACAGGTCATTTACAGCCAAGGATGTGCAAGCAGTGCCCAGTGTTTGTAACCAGCAACAGCAGAGCTGGCAATCAGCAATATTTTTGCATCTAAACAGTATCTACCATGATTTTGAGTAGCATGTGGAAGTCAGACTTCTTTCTTGAAGATATCAAGTAACTCTGCTAGGAATGATCCCTTCTGCCCTGCAGCCAGCATCTCCAGACTGCCCAGGCAAGTTGTAGGGATTTGACCAGATGATGGCTCAAAGCTCCTTGAGACATGATGCCACACTCACAATTAGTCTGTAGCACAGTGGAGTGAATCCTGCAGGATCCAGCAGCCCATCCCTCTCCAATTCCCTGCAGAGCAGATCCACACTGGCGAGGGGAAATAAACCCCAACTTCTCAGCCTTTCAGAGGAATGAGGCTTGCATCCTCTGTTCATGTCCTCTGCAGATGCCAAGGTAATTAATATAATCCAACCCATCTTGAGGTAAACTGATGTGCATGCAGATATAAACAACAATTTCCAGCTCTTAAAGAGCACAAATCTGGTGCTTATTAGAACAGTTCCTAATCACTCCTGCTTGAAGTTCTGCATGAGAATGTGCTGTAATGAGGAACTGAACATCTCCTAATTAGAAATGATTTTATAAACCAGACAGATAATTAAAATGGTGAGGGTTTACATGGCAAAGGATGAGGAAACACTGTAAAACAGACAGAAAGGAAGGGGGAAAAAAAGGTATAAATGAAGAAAAATAGACACAAAGCATCAGTGATGTACCAAATGTATCCTCCAAAACGTGAGGTGTGCTGCAGTCTGAGAGCTCACAGTGCAAAAAGCTACTAGTAAAGAGTTTTGGTCAGGTTATACCAAGCATGGGTAGGTCCATACTGACAGTTTTAGGTGATTGAAGGATGCTGACTGAGCCTTGGGGTTTATTCTCTTAAAGTTGAGCACTGTGGCACAGGAGATGGAGGTCTGGAGGCTGTCCCTGTTAAACCTGAGCACAATTTCACCTACAGGTTGTGAGGCTGTAGAGGCATCACAGAGCTATTTGCTCTGATCAGCACTCAGTGAGAGATTGGAACTAATACCCAATATTTCCTATATATTTTCAAGAACAGACAGAGTCCTCCTGGGGCACTAGCCAGAGATGAAGAGACTTGAGCCTGGGGATCCCTCAGCTTGATCCTGCCTAGGACATCCCTGGATGCAATCCCTTGGTGGTCAGTTGAGGGTCACCTGTGCTGTGCCCTCCTCCCCACAGCTGCCACCTGTCCCTTGCTGCAGCCCAAGGTGTGCCCAAGAGTTAGCAGTGCCCTTGGTGTGCAGAGGAGCAAGGGGAAGGCAGAGCCTTTGTGCAGCCCAAGCCTGGGCAGCAACTCTCCCCAGGCACTGTTCTCCCTGCTAGCAGCACAGACTCGGAGAGAAGATGCTGGCAGCTTCAGGCAGGGCCTGGCTGAGCAGAGCTGAGCTGAGCAGGGACATCCCTGAGCAGGGTTAGTTCTAGCTCAGCCCAGACCAGAGACTCATGTTGTCACTGAACCAGCTGACTTTTCCCCAATGGATTCAGCCATTTCCAGACTGGACCCAGCAATGCCACACTCTAGCTAGATCCTGAACAAGTGCCTGCCCAAAGAGGCTCTACATTTCCAAATGCTCCTCATACCAGTGGGAGAAATTGAAGTACATCTGCTGCTTCTAGCTTCCACAATATTTTGGGTGTGACTTGACTAGACTCATATGTTCCCATATTTCACCAGCAGATCCGTGTTGGGCTCCAAAACAATTCCACACTATCAATATGAGAGTGATGAGCAAAGCCAAGAATGCTGCTAGTGAAGATCTTGCCAAGTGCCCTTGATCAATAGCTGAAGGTCACCTCCCTCAAACACATACATCTCTTGCTGATCAACCAGTTAGAGCTGGGGAATTGTTTATCAGTTAGGAGCTAAGCTGCATATATTAAAAGAGCAATGTTCCCCTTTACTGGTAAATAAATATCCATCAATGTTGGGAGTGATAATGTTTATTTAGTGAGGAATTACTCACTCTTGTCTAAATTTTGAGTGACAGCAGAGAGAAGGCAGTTCAAAACTCATCTAAAACTGAACTTGTTCAGTAGAAGTGTCTGAGGAGAAGTTGTGAGGCACTTGTTCAGCAGGAGGTGACCAGTATCTCACAGCAGACAGAATCTGCCTTTCTTCTTCCTCTTGCACATAAAGCTAGACAATTTGCTTTCCAAGAGAAGTCTGAAAGTTGACTGAAAAGAAAGTAATAGCTAGACCAGAACCTTCTGGGAGGAACTACAGTGGTATGGGGGAAAGTCTTACCTTTGTCATGCTGTGGCAGATAAAAAGCAGAGGCATTTGATCCTTCTCCATGCCATCTACCCTGGGGCCATGCTGGCTTTCTCCAGCCCTACTTCACAGGTGGTTTAATGCCAAGCCATTCCAGAAGGGGAAGGTTTCACTAAGCCCTGCTTGGAGAGCAATGCCAACCCAACTGGCCTTGGGTTAGCCACTTCTAGCAAGGCTTCCTCTCATCATTGAGTCAAACAACTAGTTATTCCCAGAGCCAGAAAGCATGAAGGGGATGATAAAGGGAGAGTGATTTATGCTCACTTGGTATCTGAAAGGTGTAGCATTCCATTTAACAAATAGTATTCCTCGAGATAGGAAACCATCCCAACCACCCTGGAAAACCCTCAGCCCAGACCCATCAAGCACATGTATTTATTTTACCATTTTAATTTAGCTATCTGTTCTGGATTACATAAATAATAACACCCCAAAATGAAGGCTGTATTTTCCTGCTGGAATAAATCACTTGGTGCTGAGATGGAGCATTCGGGGCTGTCTAAAGCTGCCTCTTGCCCTCAATGAGACTGCAGCAGTCTGCAGTGACCTTCATGTGGAGCAGTGGGGGGTCAGGGCTGGCATTAAATCATTTTGATTCACAGATGAGATCAACATATTCATATTTGTTTGCCAAATGTGTGTTTTAATTTAAGCTGCCCCCTGATTGATGGATGTAATTTATGCTGCTCAGAACTAAGGCCTCGTATTTCTCTTTTTTCTCCTCACGAACAGGGGGAGACTTTCTTGGAAACAGATGAAGGAAAGAGTCCAGTAATTTGTAGCAATGTGACCAGAGCCACACATGTTCTAGAATTAATGTTCTTCATTAGGCTGAGGAGTATCAGCTGTATATATACATCAGGATTTTAATTAACTTGCTCCCCACAACAGGACACATGATTCAAACTGTTTTGCCTTTAGTCCTTATTAGATGAAAAACAGGATGTAAAGTTAAAACAAGGAGGGGAAAAAAACAACCCCAAACCAAAGCAAAACAAAAATCCCAACCCCATGCACATGCAACAATAAGAGACAAAATCAGAGAGTTAGAGTCAAGGTCAAGAGTATTTCTGTAAGTCAGAATTAATCCTGGGGAGTGAGTTGGCACTGAGTGCTCAGGGAGCTGTGCCATGAGGGAGAGCTTGGAGTTCTCCCTAGCCCCTGCAGCCCAGCCTGGCACAAGGCTACTGACCCATTCCTGGGGGAATTGCTGGGGTTTTCACCTGTTTTTTTGGATGGACACAATTTTATTTACCAGGGACTTGTAATTGGCTGCAAAACCTGCAACTGCTGCTAAGGAAGAGAGATGTGGGCTCAGAGAAGGGAATATTCCAAGGGAAAAAGGCTATTCTTCTCTGGATTAAGGTGAACTATCAGCCACTGTCTTTACATCTCCAAAAGTTCCACAGGTAGGATAGCATGTAAAAAAATCCCCATGGAGCCAAGGAAGCACTGCCTTCATTTTCTTTGAGGGGAATGATGGTATTAATTGTTTTAGGAGTAAGAAGAAACCTGAGTGATTATGTCTGTTATATCATAAACCCATTTATTGGATTTACTCTGCTTTTTAATTGGATTTATCTCTACAATAGCTTCCCTGGAGATGTTCCAGTAAACCTATTGTACATCTAGAGCCTGAGAACAGAGCTGGCAGTCAAAATCCAGGTCTCACATCCCCTTTTGTTCATAAAAAAAATCCCCAAATTGCCTCTTTTGAAAGCCCTTTATCAGCTGCTTGTTTCCATCCCATGCTGTCCAGGCAGCAGGAGCACAGCAGTGCTGTCAGGTAGCTCCTGAGGAGGCAAGGCCAAGCTGTGGCTGTCCCTGAGCTTGGGTGGCTGAGCTCTCCCTCCTACAGCACAGAGCTGACTACTTTCCAACAAGTTGATTTCACAAATGGAGAAGCAGCATCTGTTTTCCTGCAGCTCCACATATGGCTCTGGCTGGGGCTGTGTGGAGCCAGAGCAGGTAGCTCCCAGGAGCACATCCCTCCAGAGCCCTCAGGACCCCTGGGACCAGCCACCGGCTCCCCAGGAAGCCTCTGCTCCATCAGCATGGAGAAAGCATCTCTCCCAGTGTCAACCTGGAGGGAAAAATGTTTATTTAGGGCTCCTGCACTTGTCTTCTTTTGGTGGGAGAGCTGGGATTTCAGTGTGGCTGCTCCCAGGGGTGATTGCTCAAGGACTTGAGGGAATGTCTAGCTGTCATCAGCAGAGCATGAGGAGACCTCAGCTAGTTCCCAGGCTGAGTGGTGAGTGCATGTGAGGCAAGGAGGGAGAGCAGCTGTGCTAGAGTGAGCAGAAAATGCCCTTTTTGTTGTGTTTGTTTGTTTGTGGTTTGGTTTGGTTTTCAGGTTTCCTCCATGGCATGTGATTATTTTTGGTTCTGTAATGGAAGTGACCTGGCAGCTCTGGCTGCTCCATTGGGAGGAATTTGGAGCTGGAATTTGGAGGTTTTGGTTTTGTTATTCCTTTTCCTTTGTTCTGATAAGCTTGTGCACGTGGAGGTCAAGGGACTGGCAGCCTCAGAGATTGAATTCCTGCCTCCACCCCCAGACAGATGCTCTTGTTCTCAGCCTGCCCTGCCAACAACCTCAGCCCTGACTTGGGAGGACAACTCAGTCTAAAGAGGAAAGGTGGATCAGTGTCCAGCCATGCTGACAGAGTCTGGGACCTCTCTGAACAGGCTTTGTCATTTGTGCTGAAACATCAGACCGTGTGCTGATAATGAACCATCTCCCACTGCTGATGAAACTGAGACCAGCCACCAGGCTTGCCCTCTAAAGCTGCCTCTGGATAATCCCAGTGATAAAATGCTCTGTGTTTTCCCTCTCCATAACAAAATCTAATGCATAATCATCTAGTTAACCATCTCACTGTACCAATGTTTCTGACTTCTTGGAGGTCAGACTCAGGAAAAGACAAGACTCTCTTTGTGGAGCAGGCAAAGGGAACGTGAGTTATATATAGGGAGTTTCACCCAGGAGTGGCAGAGTTCTCCTGTCACTATGTAGATAGATATCTGGGCACCTCATTTGGAATAGTACTAGGACCTGCACTGAAGCTGAAAGGCCAGGAGGGAAGCTCTGTGCCTGCCATGGATGGGCTCCAAGCCTCAGGTGTCTGCTTTGCATGGCTGCTGAGTATCTTCTCACCGACTGCAAGACTGATGGAAAATGACATTGGAGTCACTGTAGAGTTCTCTTCAGCACTGTAAGCACAGAAATCCAAAGCTTTCCAGCAAATCTGCAGGACAGCACAAACACTCCAAGGTGCCAAAGGTCCTGTGTGCCTGATAACCCCAGCAGTGACTGTGTCAGCAGAGGGAGGTCTTCATCTGCCTCGTGGTGCAGGTGGCAAAGGGAGACCATCCTTTCTGCCAGGCTAGTTGATGTTCCTGGAGAAGAAAACACCCAAGTCCTGTCAAACATAGGAAAAACACCAAAATGATGTGAAAGCAGGCATTGTGATTGGTTACAAAACTCTGCTCCCCATCTGCAGGCCCAGGTCTGTGTCTCTGTGCTGGACCAGGCTTCCACCTTCACTCCATTCCCCTCAGTCAGCTACCATGGATGCACTGGAGATGAAGAGCAAAATTCCTCTCTCTCAGAGCAGTAAATTTTCCAAGTGTGTTTGCAGTTTGTTCTTTTCAGCTGGATGAAAAAAAACAAGGAGGGAACCCACCTCAGAAATTATTAGAATACTGTCACAGTATCATTCATCTTGGCAAAAGTTGCCTGAGCAGATGATGAAGATCCACTTAACTTGGACTCAATCAAAGGTTTTGCTATTTTCATTTCACAGGCCAGATGTAGCTCATCACCAGTTGGAGCTGATTTCAGAAGAGGTGTTAGAGTTTGCTGGTCCAAGAGAGGAGCTGATCCAGGCATCAAAGGGAGCTTGTGCTCTTCCCTCTGCTGGCAGTTGTTGGCTGCTCGCTTCTGACACCACTGTCCTGGAGAGAGGGACGTGCTCCTCTCCTCAAGCCTTCCCTTCCCTCCCCATCCCAACCCACCACCCTGACAGCAGCCAGCTGAAGAAGTATGGGCTTGGTGCCTCTACAAAAGTGAGGAGAAACTGCTGAGAAACACAAGTGCTGGGACAAGGAGGAGCCATCCTGCTGCTGAGTGTTTGTTTGGCTCGCCTGTACGCGCAGTGAGGAGCTAGCTCTCTCCTCACCACTTCTCCTTTGTGGCTCTGCAGCTGGTTCCCTCTGTGGTGGGGAGCACACTCCAAGTTCTCTCTGCAGCATCTGTTCCTTGGTCTTTCTGAGCCCTGCAAGAAGCTTTGTTAGCCTGAAAGGGCTGAGATGGTTTATCAGCAAGGTATATGGCACTCAAGACACAAAAGGTTCAGCCATAGCCCAGCAGGATGAAAATGTGGCTGAGGGTTTCCTGCCCTGTCTGATGCCCTTAAACACACAAGTGTGTCTGAAACCTCTTTGATGCCTTTTCTCCCCTATCTCCATGGCTGATTCTAGTCAGAGTTCATTAACCCAGCCAGCTCACCACTAGCCATGTCCCTCAGCAGCACATCTCCATGGCTTTGCAATCCCTCCAGGGATGGAGACTCCAGCACTGCCCTGGGCAGCCTGGGCCAGGCCTGGACAACCCTTTGGGGAAGAAATTGTTCCTAATGTCCAACCTAAACCTCTCCTGGTGCAACTTGAAGCTGCTACTGGTTAATTTTCAAGTGAGTAACCAGCAGAGCAGGAAAACATCAGGAGGATGTTGCAATCAAACAGCATTGTGAAATAGCACTTTGGGTTTTCCAGCCCAGATCAATGCTGGGGTCACAAACTGGAGTACAGTTACACACTTTACAAGGACAACTCTCTGCCTGGCCAAGAGAACAGGCTTGCAATGCTCTGTTCCCACCAAGACTGTTCCAATTCACCTTCTCCAAGTGTGTGAGAGGATGAACCAGCTGCACTTCCCATTGGGATTATGCATGACAGGATAGTAGAGCAGTGAATATCTTGATCAATAACGACATGAGCTGTCAGTTTGGTGCTTCTCCTTCCACATTTCTTCATTTTCTGCCTTACCATCATGCTAATGGCAACAAGCAAGAAAACACTTGAAAACCAACAAACCCCCTCACCATTTCCCCAGCAATCCCCAGCTGGAAGATGCTCACTGAGGTTCTTCTTGAGACATGTCCTACTCAAGGAAAGAGATGCCTCAAGTCCTCCATGCTTCAGCCTCTTTCCTCTCCACATTCCTCCTGGCTGTGTATTTATATGCCAACTTGTCTCCATAAATTTCAGCCTGGCCTTCTAATAGCCCAAATTAATGATGCCACGAGGAGAGAGAACTCAGCTGCTTCCAGAGGAGCAATAATCATGTCAGAGGTGCAGTTGGCATGAATATGATTGAGCTGCACCACTTCTCTGAGAGATTTTCAGGGATGAATCATCCCTCACATAACATCTAGCCATGGACAAATGTTCTGTGGAGCTCTGATACCTCATGCCTTCACGTTTAATTGCCCAGCAGTCAATCACCCTCCCATCACTTTGCTTCCTGGATGATTTGTTGGAAGGCCATGGGAGATGGGCTCATGGGGAGCTGCTTGGAGATCTCAGGAGCCCCGTGAGTGACAGCAGGCTGGCAGGATGGACATCCACCTTCCTGGAGACAAAGCCTCTGCTGCCTTTCTGAGGGGAGCTAATTGGAGCTCCTCTCTCCAACATTAACTCCTCCATTGTGAACAATGAAAGGGGAAAATGATAGACAATAAAAAGCCACTTTCCTGTAAATAAAAGGACCTATTACACACTTTGCCTAACAGGATTTTTCATATCCTCATAGATCAAAGATTTGCTTTACTGCTTGTGATGTTTTTCAGGTTGTGCCTTGCATCTCCCTTTAAGGGAACTTTAGATTAATTATGCATTTCCTATGGCAAACTGAATACACTCACCAAAAGCCTCATGTCCTTGCTGTGCCACAGACTGCCAAGCCAGGCTTCTAGAGTCTTCTTTGGATACTAAATATTTAACCCAGCCTTATTCCCTTTCTCTTCCCTGTAGGAAGGCAGAGGGATCCAGAGAGAGCCAGCCCAGCCCTGCCCCTTGACAATATCTTACTGAAGTTTTTCATTGTGGACTCTGTTGAAGAATGAAATTACACAGAGGTAATGTAAAAACAATAGTTTTATATTAATTTAACCATTATTCAAGTGGGTTGATAAACTGTTTGCAGCAGATCTGTTGGACACAGGGGAAGCTTCTAGCATCTTCTGCTAGAGGCCAGCCCTGTAGCAGCATCCCCCTGCTACCAACACCTTGCTGCAGAGACCCAGGACACCCTCACAATCCCAGAGGAAAAGTGCTGTTAGTAAAGGCTTTCCAAAGGCAACAATCCTTCAGCTGTTTGCTGTTTTTAATTGCAGGCTGGAATTCCACAGAATGTGGAGTGGAATTGTTTTGAGTTGGGGTTTTGTCAGCAATTGGACTCTGACAGCTCAGGGCTGGGTAGTTAACTGCTTTTAATCGTATTATTCTCACAACTTGTGTCAGCATTGCCTAGAGCTACCCAAACCTGCTCAGGACTGGTGAGACTGAGCTCCCAGTCAACAAAAAACAGTGCAAAATGTGAGCAAAACTCCATCAGTGAGGGGATAGGCAAAAGGAGCTGGGCAAGGGCAAGCTCTCCCTACCCTGCAGCCCCTCAGCCATGGGCATTGCCAGTGGGCAACAGTGGCTGTGCTTTGCACAAGCAAAGGTGACTGCAGCTGGGGAGGAGAGGAAGGCAGAGCCCAGCTGCTGGGTAACCATGGGCAACTGCAGGGAATTGCAGAGGAGCCAACACAACTGTCTTTGGGGTCTGCCAAAGAGCCAGATGCTGGTGAGGAGTGAGGAGTTCAGACAGTTGGCCATACTGTTTTCTGAATTCTACCTGATCATCTTCCCATCTCCTTCAGAAAACTCAGTGCTGTGCTAATTACCAACTTCATGAGAGAAAACAATCCTGCCCACAGGAAACTCTGAGAGTTTGCAGGACTTCTGCTGAAATGCAAGACAAAAATTAAGCACATTGTTACCACTGGTGTGTTAAAATTCATAGGCAATGGATAAGACTCATGCTGGGGCTTGGAAGGGACCTCTGGGGATCAGCCAGTCCATCCTCCTGCTCCAGCAGGCTCAGCCCCAGCAGCTTGCCCAGCATCACCTCCAGGGGCCTTGGCAATCTCTGCACACAAGGAGACTCCCCAAGCTCTCTGGGCAGCCTGGGCCAGGGCTCTGCACCCTCACAGCCAAGAAGTTTCTCCTCCTGCTCAGCTGCAAGCTCCTGGCTTCCAGTGTGTGCCTGTTGCTCCTATCCCTGGGCACCCCTGAGCAGAGTGTGGCCCCAGCCTCTTGCCCCCTGCACCCTTCAGCTCTTGCTCAGCATGGAGCAGCTCCCCTCTGGCTCTGCTCTGCTCCAGGCTCAGCAGCCCCAGGGCTCTCAGCCTTTCCTCCTCACACAGATGCTCCAGTGCCCTCAGCATCTCCCTAGCCTCTGCTGCACTCTCTCCCATAGCTCCTTGTCTCTCTTGAAGTAGGGAGCCCAGAACTGGAATCAATATTCCAGATGTAGCCTCCCTAGGGCAGAAGGAGAGGAGAACCTCCTTTGACCTGCTGGTCCCACTCTTCTGAATGCACTCACAGCACAGATCTGCTCCCTATTCCCTTCTGAAAGCCTTCTGCCCACTGGAGGACCATGAGAGTCCTGCACTAGCTGGTGGTTCAGCTGTTCCCACGAGAAGGGCAAGCTGAGGGCATGGGTTTGCTATTGGTAGGTGCTTGCCTGTCACCTAGCTCTAAGCATGGTTTTACTTCCCACTCTCCCAGATCAGAGGATATAAAAGCAGTCACCTGTCAGCCCAATCCAGCCATGAAATCCAGCAGCCTATTGTCCCAATCAGTGCTTTCAATCACCCTAAACGGCCTCCCGAGACAATCATTATTCTAGGCCCTGTTCCTGAGAGTAGATAAATGGAGCTCCACCTGCCAGCCTGCATAGGGAAAGATGGACAGTCTTGGCCAACAATATGAAGGGGCCTGGAGCTTTATTGACATTTACATCAAAAATAGTTAGCAATGAAAGCAGCTGTTGTGGAGAGCTTTCAGCACAACGTGTCTGGAATGCACTGTGAATGGAAACACAGAGACCTCCTGACAAGCAATTTACCTTCTGTCAGTCTCCATGTGCTTGCAGCATTTCTGGGGTCCTTGCTGGGCTAGCCCACTTCAAGCTGCACGTGTGTGCAGGGGGAGAGGAGAGGTTAACTTACCTCTGGAGGCAGGGAGGGACGAATGGTGCAGTGGCAATCCTGCTGGGCCAAGGTTGCCATGGGCAGGCTGACCCTGGCCAGGAGCTGCCTCTGTGGGGCTTGGGCTCAGGGATTCAGATGTCACTCATCCCAGTGGAGATCTGCCTACACTTGTAATGAGCAGAGTGTGAGACAGCTCAGCAGCACAAGCATTCATCTGCCTTGTTTCTTGTTTGTTGACACGATGACTCAAATGCCATTTGTATTGGGTTTGGCTGAGATGGAGTTAGTGTCCCCATAGCAGTGCCTTGGCTTGAAGATAACATGTGAAGAGATATACAGATTATAGAAGAGATTCTTTGGAAAGCTATTAAAAAGGGGCAACCTTGATAGGAGTAGAACAGCCCAGACCAAAAGCTGTGCCAGGACTTCATTTCCATGTTTACTCTTGCCATTTTCTCCACCACCTTGATTTTTTCCCCCTCCTCTTACCCTGCACAAAAGTTTTTGCTGTCTCATGCATGTAGCACCACTTATTGCAGCTAAAACACACCCCAAATGCTGCTTTTCCCCCCAAATCCAGTGACCCCCAGAGCTGAGAGCAGGTTATCTTCAGCAGAAATAACAATATGAGATCCATTGAGCTGATCTCTCATGAAAATAACAACCCCAAAGCATGCCAAGTGCACTGAAAAGGAAGACTTCTGATAATATTTAATTTAAATAATTGACCTAATGTGTAAGTAGATTGGATTTTCTCTTCAGCCACACAAACAAGCCCTTTGCAAGCTGATGTGCTGCTCCTGACTGTGGGGTCAATGGAGAGCTGCCAAGGCTGATTTTGCCAAAGACATCAAGACTCTTACAAGTCATTATCAAGTGGAATTGAAATAAAGCTGTGTGTAAATCTCTGTTTAAAGAGGGCTAGAAGGAGGATATTAAGGATTTTGATCTTTATCCCTGCAGGAGTGGATGACATATATAAAAATGGATTTGTGTGCCTGTCTTTGCAGCTAAGCTTAAACATCATTTACTCTCTGGATTCTGTATTCACCAGCAAAAGCCAGGCAGCAATCTAGTGCACTCAGGGATGGGATAAAGCATTTTCCTTCTAGATGCCCCTAAGAGACTCAGGGGACAGCTTTTCAAGGCCAGTGCTGAAGATGGGAGATCTCTTTGCACTGGCAGATGCTTCAGCATCTTTTCTTTCTTCTTTTTTTTACACCTAGCTCTTGAAACCAACGTGAACATGTCTAAATCTTCCTTTACATAAGACACATTTCACCACCAGAATGTGGATATTTTTGCTGTCTGGCTGTGGAACAAATTGCACTCAGCAGTAGGAGATTTGGGCTGGGGATAGGTTAATAAAGAGATGTTAAAAATCAAAATCTAGTGGCAGCTGTAATCTTGGTGGAGAACAAGGGGGAAGATTGAGCTTGACATGTGTTTGTGTATCAGTGGATGGAAGGGAAGCAATTGAAAACCAAGGAGGACCTGGGAAACAGCCTGATGGACAAGGAGAATACACACTGAGTTTTCTCAGGCCTTTATACTTTTGTATCACTAAACTGTCCTATCTGTCAGAGTCCAACAAGCAAGGAGTGGGAAGGGAATCCATGCTCTGTAGGCAGCTTCTAGGGAGAGCCAGGATGTGGGAGCCTTGTTGGCATCCTGGGAGTTAGTGACTGAAAACCACAAGCTACAGCAACTCTCTGCATGGATCTCCAGTTTGCCTTCTCCCAAGGACTCTTGACTGCTAAGCAAGCCAAGCAGGGCACAGCTTTCTTGAGTGACAGGGCCTGGAGAAGTTGGCCTTGAGGGCCAAGCAGTGGGAATAGTGCCTGTGGATTCAAATCCACTCCTGTGGAAGCTTTGGGCAGCCACAGCTTGGAACCTTTCTGCTGCACTTTGAAACAAGTTTGTGAACAAAAAGACTTTTGGTGTGGATATGCACTTCTGTTTGGTTGGTTCCAAGGATAAAATGAAGCATTCCAACAACCTGAGATTGGGGATGAAATGGTTCTCTGCTGGGAAGTGATTTGGCTTGGGACATATCTTTGGTTTCCAATAGAATCCAGCTGCTGAGAAATAGTCACAAGCTCTAAGCCTAAAAGGACTGAGTCCTTCCAAGTTCTCACCAGGCTTTTCCTTCTGGCCTCTGAGAGTCAAAAAAGGTCACTGACTTATTAGACCTTTCTAGAAATGTGAGCTAATTACTTGCTGCTAACTACAGGTTTTGGGGCAAAAATGTCCCAGAGCTCAGGCTGACTGAAGAGGTGAATAATGGCTAAACTCTTGATTCTTTTCCATACTGAACACAAGAGAGTGGAGCATTTCTAGAAGGCAAAGTGAGAGCTAAAAGCATGAGGAGAATTTGAAGGGGAAAGTAAAAAATAAAAAGCAACCTGAGGATGAGATCTTAAGATATAAGTAGATTAAAACCCCAAAGTATGTGTTATCCAACAGAGCCATAATATTTTTAACTACGAGTTTCAGCTGTCTTGAATTAATTCACTGATTAAAAAACATTGCTTTTTCCAAGCAGATTCTGATGGAGTTTTCACAAAGCTTGGCAAAAGTTCCCTCAGATCACTTGTGCCTTTAATTAGAGCTTGTGCTGGGAAGAAGCTGACTGTGACTTTAGGGGTCAAGAAGGAGCATCTTGTGTTTAAGAGAGAGTTATTGTGGGACATTGAGCTGCTGGGTGAATAGCCAGAGAGCAGCAGGATTGGACTGCCTGGGACCTTTCCATTTGAATCCAAGAGGAGACCAGAAATATTCTATAAGCCTGGATGGAAAATGATCACAACCTGTTGCAGTGTTATGAGAAGTAACTGAGAGAAGCTGTCCTGGTGACCAGACTGAGAAAAGTATGCAAGGCAAGGAACTCTTCTCCAACAACTGCTGGGCAGGATCCATGGGCTGCAGGTGTGAGCACTTTGGAACCAGGCAGGCCAGGGAGCTCAGGTGACTCCAGGTGAATCTCATCCCAGAACCATCACCCTCAGCATAAAGGGAGAAGTTTGCTAGAGATGGAGCTTTTCTTGCTCAGACTCTTCCTGCCTCTGCTTCTCTTCCTGAGGACTACATTCCTGTTCATCATGACCACTCTACATTTGCTGGGGTGAGTACAGCTTTATATCCTCTCTATTGATATTAATTTGGCTGTTTTATTGAATCCATTTGTGTTCTAACCCCTGGATCTCCTCTCCTTTTCCCAGTCCCCTTCTCTGCTGGGAAGAGGTCATGGGGTGACTGAGCAACTGCTGCAGTTTAGCCTCGGATATGAGCCAACTGTAGATTAAAAACCACAAGTAAAGGTTTAGAAACTGCTTGTTTTCCCACAAGTGTTAGGAGAAGGAGCCAAATGAATCCCCTGGAGGCTTTGTCTCTTTTCAGCCTGCACTAACTTTCAGCCAGAGCTCTGTAGGCCTGTTCCTAGCTCACAAGCTGGACCTGCTGCCATTAAACAGCAACACTATCTGGCAGCAGCAAACAGCCCAGAATAAGGCTAAGATTATCCATCAGCACACACAGCTGAGAACATGCAAAGCCAGCTGGCAAATGTTTGGAGTTACTCCAGGTTCTCCAGAGTTGTCTTCCCTAATGCAGATGAAGGTAGCCCATGGGTGAGAGGAACCAGAGATCCCTGCTCTGCTGCCACTCTGTGCTTTAGCCCTCAGGCTGCTTGCTGGGTGATCCTTGCTGACAGGGACACACTCTGGTTTTCTTTCCTTGAATTCTGTTGGATTTCAGTAGACATTTCCAGGCTTTCATCCCATGGTACAGAGACCTGGTCAGATGTACTGAGCTCTGAGTTCATAGGCTCATGGACTGGTGGGGGTGGGAAGGGACCTTCCAAGGTCACTTAGTCCAAGCCCCTGCAGTCAGCAGGGACATCTCCAACTGTTTCCAGGCATCAATGACTAATGACAGCAAAAGGGGAGGTGAGGCAGGAGCTGGCTTTCAAACTCTGAAGCAAAGCTCTGAGATAAGGAATGTTGTGGTCAGTGGAGCAAACAAGCAAGGCAAGTGCTGGGCACAACAAAAGAGTGAATAAACAAACAGCTGGAGTGTCTGTGTGAAGCTGGAGACAACTGCTGCACAAAGCCAGGAAGCTAAAGCACTGCAGGAGGAGGAGGAGGAGGAGGCAGGATTTGTGTGTGCAGAGAGCCAGAGCCTTGCTGAGGTGGAGAAAGCTTAACCTTGATGGGTAAGCAAGTCCCTGGGGACAAAGTAGAGCTGCAGGTGGGTGAAGATGCAGCCAGGACCAATCCTCAGCACTACTGACCTCATTCCTATTGCCTTTCTTGCCACTTCTGTTTTTTGTAATGAACTCTTTGGACTTGAACTCTTGATCAGTAGCAGGGTTGGTTCTAAAGCCCTGAGTGAGCAGGAGAAGGAGAGACCTGCACTGCTCTGCCCTTGCCTTTCAGAGCCTGCTCCTAGTTCAACAGCAATTCCCCAGTTGCTCACATGAAGCTATTAGAAATCTCTTATTGATAAGGATTTACTCCAGACACATTGATATCCTATTGCTGACATGAAATTGCATATTTCTTTGCTGATTTCTTCACAAGAAGAGCAAACACAACTTCAGTTGTGAGGTGCAATGCATGAGGAGATCCCAAAGAATCTCTTTAACACCATTCCCAAGTGTTTCCCCTGTGAAGAAAAGTTTGTGGAACGTGTTTAAATATTTATGGCATGCTAAAAATGAGGCATTAATTGGCAAACAACTTAATTAAAATGCTTTCTCCAGTAATTAGGAGCAAATACTTGCCTCTCAGCTTTGCATGCCATTTGTCTTGTTCTCTGTTTGATGGAGCCTGCCTGTCAGTCAAACCTTGCTGCAGGTAATTTTTTAGCTCTGTGGGGAAAACCTTCAAAAATTACATCTGAATTTTAAAGTATTTTGATTATCATTTTTTTGTCTAACAAAATTCTCCTTTTTACTTCATCTCCTGCATGTCCCAGTGAAGCAGCAGCCTGGGAATTTAGGGCCTGAAGATGAAATTCTGCATCAAGGCATTACTGAGCTTCCAAAAAGGCTCTCCTGAGAACCAACTGAATCAATCTAGAATCAACAAACAGGGCACTTAATTAATGACTACACCATCAGGGAGCTTTTTTAAACAATGTTGACTGCTGCTGCCTCAGGACCAAGAGCACCAGAAGTTATTGCTGCCTTCAAAGAAGAGATTCTTAGGGTTCCCCCCAGGCACCTTTTGCTTACATTAGCTCTTTACTACAACTTTTCCTCTTATTTGCACCCCAGGGATAGCACACTTATTTGCTAAATTACTTTTTAAGTGATGCTTCTTCATGCCAGTTAGCCTGAGGTAGAGGAGGGAAGATGCTGCACTGCAAACAGCAGCAGAGATGCTGAGACAAAAACCTCTGAGCTGGGCAGCAGCAAGCAGTGCTGCCAAGCCAAGCTGGCCCTGAGAGCCCAGGAGCCACACTCCCAGCCAGACAGAGCCATGCTGAGCATCATCTGAGGCTGGGAGAGCTGGGATTGTTCAGCCTGGAGAAGAGAAGGCTCCAGGGAGAGCAGCCTTGCAGTGCTGAAAGGGCCTAGACGGAGGATGGGGAGAGAGTTGTTAGCAGAGTCTGTTGGGACAGGGCAAGGGGTGATGGTTTGGAACTATCTGAGTGAAAAGACACTGTTGTGGTGTAATCCCCAAAGTCAGCAGTGATTCCTGTTCAGGTTTGTTCCTGCTGTATAGCCTTTCAGCCAGGTTTTTGGAGGATTTTTGGCGTTCCTGGAGAGCTTCTCCCTGCCAGGGCTTCAGGCAGATAGGAGCAGGAAGGCTCCTGCAGCATGCAGCCTCTGCTCCCAGAGAAGATGGACAGGGAGAGCTGCTGCCAGGAGGGTAAAAGCCATCTCAAGCCAGCAAGCTAAACTCAGCCATTTATTTCTCCTCTGTTTATGTCTCATTTTGTTAATTTACTGTAAATGTGAAGGGACTTTTGCAGTGCAGGGTTTGACCCAGGCAACAACCATCTGCTGGGAGGGAAAGACCTCTGGCCACTGAGGCTTGAGCACATGGTGCAGGAGAAGTTGTGCAGCTGGCTGCTGAGTGTGAGGATGCTCTTTCCTGGGAGCTCCTTCTGGCATTGCCACTCTCTAACTGGGGGTTTTGGGGATCCAGTCTCCCCAAGAGCTGCTTTCCCCAGGGGCTGTGAGGTGGCCCCAGGCTCTAACCTCAGCAGGTCAGTGCTCCAGCAGCTTGGGCTGCTGTGAAAGCTTCCTTCCTGTTGTTTGGGAGTCAATTCTTGCTTACTTCAGACTGTAGAACTAACCTATTTTAATTACAATGCGATAGGAGCTAGCCCCTAGGGAATTCCTGAGAAACCAGAGCCCCCCCAGCATCCTGAGAATCCTGGAAGATGGATCATCTCCTGGATTCTGGAAGGTGGACAAAGCTGGATCAGTGCAGCACAGAGCTTGGGACTGCTAACTTCCATGGAGTCCTTTGCCCTAATCAGAGCCCCAGTTGGGCTGATGCTTAACCATTTCTGCTGCCTTTGCCCCTCCTCCAACAGCAGAATGTTTAAGCATTAGAGCTGCAAGAGTTTGAAAGGCTGTTTGCAAGTCAAACTGTTTCAAAGCAGCCCTGAGGGGAAGGAAAACAAATATTCCCTTCACCTTCACTCTAATTATATCAGTCATTAAAATACAAGGCAGAGCCTTGATTCCAATCCCTTCTGTGGGTAGCTAGCTCCTCTCTGTCTGCTTCCTACCAGCAGATGTGTAGTGGAAACAACCTTGTGGAAGGGAGGAGCAGAATGCTTATGAATCCATCAATTAACCAATTGTTTTTCAATACTCAGCTATTCTCTGCAATCTTCTGTACCATCTGCAGGCAGAGGAGTTATTCTAAGAGTGCATTTCCAGTGCAGTTATGTCCTTGATTTCCCACAGTCCACCTCAATCCACAGTCCTGATGAAAAAGTGCTTGGTAGCTGCTGGCCAAGACCCAGAACTTCTCTTCAGATGTCATTCTGGATGAACTCCCACTCTCTTTCCCACTGAAAACTTGATCTCCTTTTGCTGTGAGAACTCTTGGTTGCTCCACTATAGATGAGGTTAGTTCTGAGCTGCTCAGGACACCTGTGACCTACTCCAAATAACAAAGCCCTCTGCCTCTCTAGGATGCTCTAGACCACTTGCCTGCCTTGCAGCTCCCTTCTTCCCTGTGCTGCAAGCCTGAGTGCAGTGAGCTCACTTTGTGACTCGGATGACTCTTGCACTAGGTTCAAAATGCTCACAGTGTGCTTTGGCAAGATCTATTTCAGGCTGTCTGCTGATCCACAGAGGAGCAGGAACACTCTGCCTTTTAGCCAGAGTTTCCAGCTGGGTGGTTATTCCTCTGTAAACTGGGTGGCTTTTCTCAGTGCTGTCTGGAGCAGGCTGTGGATCTCCAGTGTTTGATGATAGAGGTCAGGCCTGCAACCCTTTCCTGCCTTACAGGATAATGCAATCAGCATTGGAGCCAGGGGCTGTGGCTCTGAGGTGCTGCTGCATGTCTCTACTCCACAACACAACACCTGTCTTCCTTTAGAGGGGAGAACATGTTGTTCTGGATCAACTTGATGGTGATAGCATATGCTGTTGATGTAATCCTCCTAAGTTTGGGGAATTCTAGCAGGGAAAGCAGGTTCCTGAGGCTTGCATGAAATTCAGGTCACACCTGACACAAGAAAGGCAAAGGAGGTGACTGGTGGGAAGCTTCATGTCCCAGCAGGAGAAGAGAGAGCAAGAACAAGCTCCTTAAGTTGAGTTCCCAAAGCTCCATGGCATCCAAGTGTCAGTTGGTATCTTGAACTGTGTCATGTTCTGTGCCTGGGACTAGGAATACCATTGAGTGTGAAAAGAGCATGACAGGAGCACCAAGTACAGGGCTGGTGCTGTGAAAACAAAGTGCTCAGGGAGCAGGTGGGAAGCAGAGGGAGCCAAGCACCTTAACCCCACTGGCAGCATCTTGGCTGCTCTGCTGGCAGAAGGCAGCTGGAAGCAGGATGGATCCTGAGGCAGCTCAGAGCTGCTGCAGGGACATGGAGATCCCTCAGCACTGGGCCACAGGCTGAAACTGCCAAAGCATTGGAGATACACTTAAAGGAACTGATTTCCTCTAGCCCCCTCAGCTCTAGCTGGAGCACACCAAAGAGCTTTGCTGTGCACATAGCATCCCAGGGGATTGTTCAGCTGGCCCCAGCCTCTTGCCCCCTGCACCCTTCAGCTCTTGCTCAGCATGGAGCAGCTCCCCTCTGGCTCTGCTCTGCTCCAGGCTCAGCAGCCCCAGGGCTCTCAGCCTTTCCTCCTCACACAGATGCTCCAGTGCCCTCAGCATCTCCCTAGCCTCTGCTGCACTCTCTCCAGTAGCTCCTTGTCTGTCTGGAACTGGGGAGGGTAGAGCTGGACACAATCCTCCAGCTGTGGCCTGACTAGGGTAGAGGAGAGGGAGAGGAGAACCTTGCTGGACCTGCTGGTCCCTCTCTTAATGCATCCTCATCAGTGCTTCAGGTTCTGTTCTGTGCTCCTGTAAATGCATTTAAGGATAATGCTTTCTGCTTCCACTCCTAGCAGGAATGGTTTGGCCATGGCAGATGCTGTGACAGGAGCTGCAGGTATAGTCTATTTGTGAAGAACCTCAGCCACTCTCTGCTCTCTTGTGCTTGGAGCCTTCTGCCCCAAAGCAGTCCAGCTTTCAAACAGCAGCAGCAAAACTCAATCCACTCTTGCCTGTAGTTTGGGGAATAAATGTGACCTCCTGCAGAGCATGGCTGTGGAGGCAGGAGCACCAGTTGCATTCAGGAATTGCCAGCATGCAGAAAATTGCCTAGAACACCCACTCTAAATTATTGATGTTCTCCTATTGCCTTTACTCTGCCTTTGATGGAGAGAAAATGTGACACTATTGTAGTGTGCATATTGTATTAATAACACAGCTAATCAAAGCTAATTTTTGACACACTGGGACATGAGGCCTTAAATTATGGATGGAGAGCAGTTTAGAGATGGGTAGTGCCTGAGCTGGATGTGCTCATTCCAGTGACCATTTGCTCTGGTCCCATCTGCCACAGGTTCCCCTCCTCATCCCTCTAGTAGCCACTCAGGTGCCTTTGGAGCAGCTGGGATATTAGCTCTCTGTGGAGAAATCAGCCATCAGCATGCCTCAGCAGTGCTCCCTGCAGCTCCATGCTCCCCAGCAGCCTCTTCAACAATAGGACCAGGCCCTTCTCAGTTCCAGGCCTAATCAGCTAGCCTCATCAAGCTATGGAACTTAGGCCCTGGGAGAGCTTTGCCTTATTAATAAGAAATGCAGATGTTACCATTTATGTTGTTCCAGGGACAGTCCTTCTATTGCCTTTTTGTCAAAAGCTGCTGGAAAAACCCTAATACAGAGATTTATTCAAGGAAATAACGTTTCCTTGAGCTCCAACTAAGTGTTTGATCTTGTTGTTTTAGGATTATGGCAGGACAAGGAGGGAGTGAGGGATTGAGGAGTTGCTGCTTTCAAGGAGAGCTGTTATCTGTCTTTAATTCTTTAGTGTGGCAATGATAAATAAAGAGCATGGGTTGCAAACCAAGAAATGCTCACTCCTGACCTGTCTTTGTAGTTAAATGTTGTATGTCTGCTGAAACACAGAATGGTTTTGGTTGGAAGAGACCTTCCAGCTCATCACTGCCAGGTCACCACTAACCCATGTCCCTCAGCATCACATCTTTGAAACCTCTGCAGGGCTGGTGACTCCAGCACCAACCTGGGCCAGGCCTGGACAAACCCTTTCCATGAGGAAATTGCACCAGGAGAGGTTTAGATTGGATATAAGGAGGAATTTCTTCCCTGCAAGGGTTGTTAATCTTGGCCCAGGGAGGTGCTGGAGTCACCATCCCTGGAGGGGGTTAAGAAACACCCAGGGCCATGAGTTAGTGGTATAGAGCTGTATATGTCTTTAAAAGCTAGAGCTTTCAGGGCTTGGCTTGGCTAGCACCATCCTTAACAAGCTTGTTTTAGTCTATTACTTCAGATGAATTTTTGAAGAGCAGAGCACTGGAGAGTTTGTCTGCTGGGGCTGCAGTTGGGAGGACAAGGCAGAGAGTAGGCTCTGAGATCCAAACAGCACATCAGGGAAGAAAAGTGCCTAAAGGAAACATCCTGCTGCTGCTGGGAGGGAGGAGAGCAGCTCAAAGAACCCTTGGTGGAAGAAAAAAAGGCAAAAAAAAAACAACCCCCAAACCTCCCCCTCCAAGTGAAGCTTGGCCTGTCCTGCTCCTCTCCCTCAGCACAGTGGTTAACTTTTGGGAGGCACTGGTGACAGGAGTGCTGCTCAACAGCAGCAGCTGCCACAGCCTCACCTAAGGAACCCAAGGCTGAATCCTAGGGCAATGTGACTGACAGGAATGGTCACATGGATGTGGTTTGTGTGTATTTACCCTCAAAGTGTTGCCCAACAGGTGACCCTGAGATGTGAGCTTTGGGCTTGTGTGCAGCTGAAAGGTTGTCAGTGCAATGTCAGCCTCACCTGGGACTGGGTGCCTGTATTATTATGCCTTACACCCCAGATCCATGCTTTTCCCTCTGCTGTACTTCTCCAGGATTTGGTTAGATCTGAGATCTCTCCTTTCAAATGTACATCTTGTTTGTAAAAGTTTCCTGTCTGTAATGAATTTCCCATTGATTTAGCTAAGAAACATCATGCACCTAATTCCTGTGAGGTCAAACCCACTCCTTAAGCCTGAACAATAGTTACTCTGCCTCTCCTACCTCTCTCTCTTCCAGAGCAAGGAGGGACAACCTGAGCTTAGAGTCAAAAATTAAACACAAAGCAAAATGAGCACCAGCTGGTAAGATTCCTGACAGAGAAACCCTCCTAGAAAAGCAGAGTCTCTGAAGCTGCATCCCTCCTGCACCACAGCATCCTTTGGGAGAAGCAGGGGTGCTCCACACCACCTCTGAGTTAGGTATGTGCATACAGACACCTCTGTGGAGTTACTCTAGGTGTCTGCTACTCTCTCTCCTGAAGGTAGAATGGGAATCCATTGGATTGTTCTTGTCAGTTGAGGAATCTTCACATTCAGCTCCCTCTCTACAAACTGTTTAAAGCAGGATAGAAATATTCTTTTCCTAAAGTGATTTAAAGAAAAAATGCTGAAAATTGTGTCTATATCCACTTTTTAATGATGTTTAACAATATAATTGCTGCTAAACCTCCTCTTCCCCTCTCACCCCCCCAAAAAAGTACATCTGAGGATGCAAAATATCATTGGAGCACTGAGGGGGGAGGAAAAAAAGCTCTTTCCAACTGTTCTGTTGCTAGCATTGTATGGCTACAGCAAAGCACATCCTAGTGAGTTGGAATCATATCATCCTGAGCATCTGCAGCACTCCTCCTTGGAGAGTGCATCCTAATCATCTCTCTTCATGGTCAGTAACCACATAAGGACAACACCAGACGATGCCAGTGGTTTTGGTCCTCTAGCAGTTCTATGCTTCCCTGCAAAGAGAGCCATGCCAGATAATATTAGTCAACCTTGTCTTTTGGTCTTCTCTCTTGATTGAGGCAGATGTTTGTTTTCCATCTGCACCCTGTGTCAGTGCCACTGCAGCCTTCAGCTGGCCAAGGGTGCTGGTGATGTTCCGAGGCCACGGCAGAAGCTGCTGGAAAGCTTCCTCCGGTGACTCCAATCAGTTTTTATGGCTAGAAAACATTTATTCTTCATTCTGATAAGCCTTTAACAAATGAAAATTTGCTTCCTTCCCCTCTTGCCAAGCCCAGGCCCGTGTTTATGCCTAGCTATATGGGTCACAGAGGATTCCCAGCTGTTAGCTGGAGTCAGTTGTGCATTGCTGCACTCGGCAACATCTGTTTCACAGAAGCAGGATCCAGCTCTTAGCGCTCAAATGGAGGTTACACCATATGCCAGCAGACCACTTAGTTTTTACCTTGGGAACCAACTTTACACGAGTCAAGGTAACAGAGGAAGGTCCTGAGGATTTAAATGCTACCAGGCTTCAGCCACATCTTCATGTGCTCTTGTCATTTCCCACTATATATAGTAAACCGAGTTCTGAGCGTATACCGCAAGCTGTTCCTCTCTTCAATTATTAACGGGGAGAAAGTTTGTTTGCAAAACAGTTAAAATGTTCTTTCTGATAGGCTCTGATGTTGCAAGTGGTGCCGTAAGATGCTTCTGCACATGCAGAACCTTGTTCATATGTCAAATAATATCAGGGCTCCACCAAAAGCAGATCAGGTTGAATAGCCTTGAACTACTGAGCAGGATGTGACAGAGCCACAGAGCCTCACAAGCCATGCCACGTGGCTGCTGCTCTCACACCACCAGCATGGCTTCAGTGTTGGTTTATCTTCTACCAACTGTCTTCTTGACTCTTGTTTGGTTATTAATCACTTAATGGCTCTCCAGAAATGATATGCAATCTTTGATGGCAACAGAGAAATTAGATTAAGGGAAATGGCCTCAAGTTGCAGCAGGGGATGTTTAGATTAGATATAAGGAGGAATTTCTTCCCTGCAAGGGTTGTTAAGTCTTGTCCCAGGCTGCCCAGGGAGGTGCTGGAGTCACCATCCCTGCAGGGGTTGAAGAAACATCTAGCTGCTCTCCTTAGGGCCATGGCTTAGTGGCATGGGAGTGCTAGGGATGCTTGGACTCGATGAGCTGAGAGGTCTCTGCCAACCTTAGTGATTCTGATAGGTGAATCATCTCCAAGGAGAATATCAAAGACTTGCATCCCCTTACTGGTAGGAGGACAGTTGTTGCTGCTAATACTGTGTGGTGTTCTGTTTTGGGCCCCTGACTCCAAGAAGGACATTGAGTTGCTGCAGTGAGTCCAAAGAAGGGTTTAGGGTCTCCCATTTTTTGTCACCAGCAATTGTCTGAGTTGTCCAGAAACTAAACTAGGGATTTTAGTAAAAAATAAAGTGACCTTTGCAAGAATTCAAGGTACACACTCACTTTATGGCTTTCACCTTAGAGTGCACATTATTGTCCAGAGAAGGTTGGAAGCACTAATGCTTCTGTTCTCAATCTTCAGAAATTAAGTAGCTGGAAAACCTTCTCCTCTGTTCACTGTGCTTTGGTATCCAGCTCAGTTTGGAAGTGTTGGCTCCACCTGGGGAGCAGGAGGGTTCAGGGGAATGAAGATCCTGTTAGGGTATGGGGAATAATTGCTGTTTCAAATCAAACCACAGCAAAAAAACCCCAAAACACCAAACCCCATTCCCTCCTCAACCCACAACCTCATCCCAGGATTTTTTGGGCTGTTTGTCATCTAGACTTTTGGTTATGAGGTTGTGCTTCTGCTCCATGCCCATCTCTCCTATTTAAAACCCTCCACTGGCTTTCTTTTTAAGCTCTCCCTAAGCCTACAAGTTTTCCTGTTCTGATTTCAGAGCTTTTCTGAACAAAATATACTAAAAAACAAGCTGCTTTTCCAGGTGGGTTTTCCCAAGCTCTCTCAGCTCTCATCAGGATAAAGTTTTACAGTTACATCTGTGCAGGCAGTGAACACAAATACAGCTTAATGGCACAGAGCTGAAGGAACTTTAAGTGCACCTCTCCACCTGCCAAGGCCCAGATGTGGGAAATAACATGGCACAAAGACCCCAAATATTGGGACAGAGCAGAATTATTGCTGCAGAAGGCTCTGGGTACTATGTTAGTTTAATTTCTTCAAGCATAATGTTGGCTGCAACCATTGTTTTCGCCAAGCAGTTTCAGAGCACAGAGCATGAGGTGAGATTTATCATGCTGCTGCATCCAGAAGAGAGCAAAGTGTTTGTGTCTGCAATGAGGAATGTCCATCCTGGAGAGGCCATAAAGAGAGAGCTTTGTGTCTATTACCAGAGCTAGGTAAGGCATGCAACTTACAGCAGGGTTGTCTTATGGACTTTAGATATGTAGAGGTCCCTTCCAACCCAAACTATTCCATACTTTGTTCAGCTTTGGGCTCCTCACTCCAAGGAGGACATTGAGGTGCTGGAGTGTGTCCAGAAAAGGGCAAGGGAGCTGGGGAAGGGTCTAGAGCACAAGAGATGAGGAGCAGCTGAGGAACTGGGCTTGGTTAGTGTGGAGAAGAGGAGGCTCAGGGGAGACCTTAGCTCTCTACAGCTCCCTGAGTGGAGCTTGGAGTGAGGTTGGAGTTGGACTCTTCTCCCAAGTAACTAGCTACAGGATGAGAGGAACCAACCTCAAGTTGTGTCAGGGGATACTCAGGCTGGATATTGGGGGAAAATGTCTTCCCTGACAGGAAGGTAGCAAATGGCATCAAGCAGAGATGGTGAAAGCCTGGGAAGCTGCTGAGATGTACTGAGCTCAGTGCATGTCCCCATCCTGGGGCAGAGCACAGATCTCTTGTATCCAGTATCTGCTCTTCAATGATAAATATGACACTGCTAGAGCTTGCCCAGCACAGCACTGCTGCACATCTGCTCTCTCCTATGAAGTCATGGATATCCTGGGCTGGACATGCCAGCAGCACCTTCCCTTGTAACCATCCCTATTATTGGTACACTCAGGTAAACATTCTGTGGTCTCTTTCAGCTATGAGCTCTCTGATTGAATTATCAGGTGACTAAACAATGCCTTTTACTTGCTGCCTGATAATGGCATCCTTTTCCCCTTAATTTCTGTGTTGTGAAGTTGCTGGTTGTTCCCATTTCTCCACCTCCACGGATTGACAGCCTCACCCTCAGTTATTCCTTCCCCAGTGGAGAGGAGCTGAGTCTCTCCAGCCCCTGTCTAGGAAGGAAAGCTTTCTCTGTTCTCCTGATCACCATCTTCACACTGCTGTGCCCTTCCTGACCCAGAGGGGCCTGCAGGATTCCTGCTGGCATCATGATCTTTCTGGGTTGGTTTTGATTCCTTTCCCAATAATTTCTAACAATCTGTTTGGGTTTTTTTATAGCCTCTGAGTTTGGAGCTGACATTTTCATACCCACACTGAGTCAAGATCTCTTTGAGTGCTAATAGCTAATTTAGAGCCATCACTGTAGATGTCTAGTTTACAAGTGTGTTTTCCTCTGTGTGTTATTTGGCACTTGGGGATAATGAATAATTCCTGGATTATTCTTAGTCATTCAAGATCCTTTTGTAACTCTTTGTACACATTTCCTACCAGGAATGGTTGGGAATCATCTGCAGCTCTTCCACCCTTCGTTCCAAGCCTTGGTCTGAGTTCTGTCACCAGCCTGCCTTCAGCAGGGCTTCCTGCTCTTGCTTCTTGGAAACCACCTTGTCCAGCACAAGGCTTTAAGAGTGGCCATGGCTTTTTGGAGCTAGACAGCTAAGTATTTGCTTGGGCAGGTGTCCTGGTGTGAGCTAGAACAGAGCTGATTCTGCTCAGGGATGTCACTTCTCAGCTCAGTCTCTTAGTCTCTTCACTTTCTGACGTTAATGACATTTCTCCATATTTTCATCTTTGCTATCTTCCAAATGTTATCAAGGGGAAATAATTTGGTCCAGAAAGAGTGAAATCCTGTGTCTAATACAAATGATTTCAAAGCCTAGATTCATCCTCCTTTTGTTAGCTCCCAGGGGCTGGAAGAGTGTTTAGATGTCAAGTGTAAGGATTTGCTCTCTGTGCTCTTGCATCAGTCTTGAGGAGTTTGTAAGGAGAGAGATCTATCAAGCTGGAATGCACACACTGGAAGCCAGGAGCTTGCAGCTGAGCAGGAGGAGAAACTTGTTTGTTGTGAGGGTGCAGAGCCCTGGCCCAGGCTGCCCAGAGAGCTTGGGGAGTCTCCTTGTGTGCAGAGATTGCCAAGGCCCCTGGAGGTGATGCTGGGCAAGCTGCTGGGGCTGAGCCTGCTGGAGCAGGGAATGGACTGGGTGATCCCCAGAGGTCCCTTCCAACCCTCCCCATGCTGGATTCTTGGATTCTCAGGACTAGAGCCATTGAATGGGCTGATAGGGCAATCCCAGCACGAGCTGCAGGTTGAAGCAGAGATGAGAGAAGATGGAGACAGTTGCCAGACAAGTTGGTCAGCTGGTTTTTTTCTCCTTATGCCAGGGAACATGCCAGCCCTTGGTGCTTCAGGTTATTTGAGGAAGGGAGCAGTCTTGGCCAGTGAAGAGGTTTCCATTATCCTCTGCTCAATTTCCAGGGGAGCTCACCATGTCTAGAAGCCAGGAAAAGGGATTAAAAATGCAACTTTCTGTAAAAGATTAATGAAAAATCTGTACCTACCTAGTTCAGTGCCTAAGTGACTTTGACTTTTTGGAGGATTATATAACTCTCCTTTTTCCATATGCAATGCTCCTTGCAGGGGGTTAGCTGCAGGGCTGCCTGCCCAGAGCCCACCAGGCAGAAGGGTTACTCTAATGACAGCATCTGCTGCTGGAGCTGGGAAACAGTGCTGGAGTCACTCAACACTGGACAAGTCAGAAACTGCTTGCAGTGTGGTTTGGAAATGCTTTGATTGTGAAATAGTTTGTACTTATACTGATGGTGCCATTAGCTCCTGGGCTGTGTGTTCACACCACTCTCACACACAATGGGTTCCAGAGCTGTGCTCTGGAGGCAGGCAGAACTCACAGGTCCTCAGCAGGAGGTTTTGTTGTCTCAAGACTGCAGCTGATCACTGAATCAGTGACTCTCAGCCTTTCCTCCTCACACACATGCTCCAGTGCCCTCAGCATCTCCCTAGCCTCTGCTGGGCTCTCTCCAGTAGCTCCTTGTCTCTCTTGACAGAGCTGTGTCACTCCTCCAGCTGTGGCCTCACTAGGGCAGAGCAGAGAGGGAGGAGAAGCTCCCTGGACCTGCTGCTCACACTCCTCTTAATGCACCCCAGGAGACCATTAGCCTTCTTAGGCACATTGCTGGCTCCAAATGATGACTGAGGAGAAGAAAAGAGTCTCTTAAACCTCCATGGTTGGTGTTAGTCCATTCACCAAAGGTTCCCAGCCCTTCTGTTAGCACAGAGACACCCAGGCAGCAGCTGAGGGCTGTTGATCCCACACAGACACGATGAGGAGGAGCTGTCTGGTGAAAGAAACTCCAGCAAGCTGTGTAAGAAAGAAGTTCCTAGCCATAAGCTTAAAACAACTGTGCTGTTCATCAGGCATTCCAGCCACTAGCTCCTGCTCTGTCCCACTGCATCATCCACTTGCATCCCACTGGTAATGACTTGTTCTTTGAATTGCAATTAACCTATTTAAGAGCAATTAAGAAACAGATCTTGAATGGGCCTGCACTATTACAGCTCAGTACTCACAGAAGATGACAATGATGTTTTAATTAAATAGGGGAGCAAAAGGTCTCAAACTGAAGCTTACAGCTAACTAAGCAGCAGTCATTTGGTTACTGAACAGGCAAGGAGCTTTATGGGCTCCTTCCACATGGTTCATCCTCCATAGCTCTCAAGTTTGCTTAAGGCTAAATAGCTTTCCTAATCTATTATTGCCCAGAAGAAGTGCCTCCCACCCCCATTTTCCAGCTCACAGTTTGGTATGTTCTTAACAAACTAGGCTAATCCCTTGGTTGTTTTGCCGGGCCAGAGGATTGCTGATAAAGTGATTTCATTTAGGCAAATTAACTCTGTTAGTTACATGAAAGATTGAACACTGTTATCTTAGGCTGGGCTGTGCAGAGGCTCCTAAGTGCCAAATACACAGCGAGGGCCAATTCCACAGGAAAAACTCCTGATAGCAGAGGAGCTGCTTAATAGTGCTGAATTATTAAGTCTGACAGGGTAATCATGCTTTTTTTGTCTTGTGGAGGCTTTTGATAGCAGATGTTTAATGCACAGTAAAATGTGAGAGTGGCACAGGAAACGTTTTAAGGAAGTGCAGTTGTGGAAAATGAAGAAACTGCTTGGGGTAATTGGAAGCATCCAAACAGATGCTGGGACTTGGACCTGCTTGAGTTTCAAATGATGTGGAAGCTTTTCCCTTAGAAACCTAGTGATGCTCACCATCAGCTCCTTCTCTTTGTCAAGGATCAGGGCTGGGCTGGCCACCAGGCTCTCTCTGAACCCCTCTGCTTCCCAAAGGGAATAAGGGACAGAGACTCAGGGGCTGCAAAAGAGAACTCAAACAGCTTGATTGTTATTCTTTCCACTCAAAGAAAAGAGAGACTAGTTTCATGTACAAGCAACAGACAATAAGTGCTGATCACTATTTTACTGACTGTAAGATCGTGATCAAGCTTCCCTTCTCCTTGCTTTGCCCTTCTCTTTTGGGCCCAGATGTTTAAAGCACAGTAAAATGGAACCTCAATATTCTCTGTAATGCATGGGGGAAGGCACAGAAGCCTCTCCAGACATGTTGTGTCTCTAAGATGTTGTCACATCATTTACGAGAGAAAACAGATGTTCCTTTGAGCCATTTTCACTTGGTGTGCCTGGAATTCCCCTTGAGAGATGAGAAGTTGTGGGAACTTTCTGGGACTAAAAGTTATGCTTAAAAAATAATTGTTATCATTCAGAAATCCTACACAGCCAGAAACTTTGCCACAGCAAGAGCTGTTGAGATTAAACATCTCCCTGTGTGTTGCAAGAGGTACAGATCTTAGGCAAGAGCCTCACAGAGCCCAACTGAAGGAGAGTTCAGGTCTCTCTTGATCTCTGCTTAAGTCAGTGATGGATAAGTTAATCATGAGCCTTCAGTGGTTGGATTTGATGCTCTCAGTGTCTTTTCCAGCCTTATAGATTCCATGATTCTGTGGTAGAAGAGGTGAAAGTGCTATAGATCAGTCACAGCAATGTTCCTCTTCTCACTGCTCTTCAAATCCCACACCTAGGCTTCTGAGCCATGATTAGAGAAATTCATCCCTAGCTAATAAATGCGAGACTTCTCTAAATTGGGAGAAACCTTCCCTGGACTTGGCTGCTGATCACTGATTCCCTGAGCTTCAAAGAGATGTGAGCAGAGGCTGCTGCTCTGAGCTCCAGATTGATGGGCAGGGCAGGAGGAAGAGAAACAGCATCACTTGCTCAGCACTGCTCCCCTCAGCAAAAGGAAGGTGCAGACCCTGGGCTGTAGATTGTCCCATTAGCTCATTTCAAATTAAAATAAGCTTCCCTGCTCTTTCACTGCACAATCTGCTAATATATTTTTGCAAACAGATGTGCAGCAGACAGCTGTTTTGCTTCCCAACCAACTGAGACAAGCAGGCTCCTGCCCCAGGTAAAGAGCCAGATGAGATGTTAGATTTGGAATTGCTGCTTTCAGAGGAACCAGCTTGAAAATCCTGCTTGGGGCTCTCCTCTTTAGCAATTCCCATTCCCCTTCTGCAAAACAGGGAAACTGTAGTGCCAAGAGGCAATGGGCACACACTGGAAACCAGGAGGAGAAACTGGTTTGGTGTGAGGGTGCAGAGCCCTGGCCCAGGCTGCCCAGAGAGCTTGGGGAGTCTCCTTCCATGGAGAGATTCCAACCCCAGCTGGAGGGGAGTTGAACAGCTACAGATGTGTGTATTTATTCAGATAGCTAACTAGCACCCATAAAGATTCCCACTTCAAATCTTGGGATTGCTGGAGATAATTCACTCAGGGCTGCTGTAGTGAGGAAAACTCCTGAAAAGCATGGAATTTGCTCATGTGTGATTCTCTAAGAACAAAAATGACCACACACACACTATATTGATATATACCTATATATATATATATATAGGATATATCCACTATATCCTATGATAAGCTCCATGGCAATCAATGGTTATGATAGGGACACTCAAACTACTGAACCTGGCCCTGAGGTGATGAGGATTCCTTTGCTAAGAGGAGCACCTGAGTGTAGCAGAAGATTCTGTGCAGCTGCCCTGAGCCCAGCTGTGCTTTTCAAGGATACAGGACACTGATGACATGCCAGGCTGGCTCTCCAGAGTACTTGCTTCAGCCCCAAAAGAGCTGCTGCTCGAGGACTTGGTGTCAAGATAACTTCCCTTGCTTTGCTTGCTATGCCCTGGGAGGCTGAAAGAACTCCTGCTCCCAAGAGACTTCCTAAGAGCTGTGGGTTTTAAAAGTCTGTTTAAAGTCAGGTGGTTTTGGCTGTTTCCCTGTCAGAGGATTGTTCCTGACAGTAGTTACTTATTCCCAGAAGGTTTAGGTCAGTACTCCTGCTGTATTGAATAGAGGAGCAGATCCTGACCTCAGCCAGGCTGGAGGAATGCTAGGGATAACTCCAGTATAATATCCCAGAGATGCCATTAGGTGAAATGAATAGAGAACTCTTAGGCAATGAGCCTGCTGTCCTTGTTTTCAACCAGCCTGCACCATGCACTGTAAAAGTGTGATAGACAATTCTGCAAGTGATCCCCCAAAGCAATAGGAAAGGCTTATTGTTCACTGAAATGGGACCTTTCCCAAAATAAGGCAGGAAATACGACAATTTATATTCTGAATATATGCAAGTTTGAAAGCTACAAGGGCCTGTTAAATACCTCTCTCAGCATTTAGTGCTTGGGAAGAGAAGATGAGAGCATAATGGATGGTGGCATGACGTGTCTTTGGAGCTGATGCAACTGCTTACTGACCTTCACAGGTTCTCCTCCTGCAAACCCAGGAGAAGGGATGCTTCTGTCCCTAGGAAGAGGAAGGAAATGAAGCCACAGCCCAAGGCACAGCTCACCCAGAAGATGAAACTGGGCAGGAGAACCTTGAGGTGGAAATACCTGTGTGCTTCTGGATGCAGGAGCCACCTGTGATCTGTGAAACAGTAGGAAACATCAGGCAGGGAGCAGTGGACCTGGCAGAAGAGAGAAGGAATGGCCAGAGGAAGGCTTGGAGAAGTGGACAAAGGAAACAGCCCATTTTAGTCTGAGCTGGAAACCAGCCCTTTGCTCTCTGTAGAGGAATAGGATTGCATCAAGGAGATGTCTGATCCCACTCACCACCTCCTGGAAGGAAAAAACCAAGACAAGATGATGAGTGCTTTGGAAGGTACATAATGCTTGTCTTTGTTTTAAATACTTCTTTGCTGATTGAGGAGTTTCTGGATATGTTCTCATTTGCTCCCATCTGCAGTAACCATTTGTTTGCTGTTGGGGAGCTCCATCCTAGCCTGGTTTACACACTGCTGTGGGGTAGGACCAGGAGGCTCTGCTTGGAACACTGGCATCTGCCCCTGAGCATGGATTATCTTGGCTCCTCCAGCATTTACACAGAATCATTCAAATTAGGAAGCAAAAATAAGGACAAATCCAGAAGCTCCAATCCAGAGGAGAGTCAGTCACTGATGTATGGACAACCTGTGGTCCAGCAGTGGTTACCAAGGAAGAAGAGCTGGTTGTGTAGGAGCATAAGCAGCACCTTGGCAATCACTGGCAGCTCTACTCGGAGACATCAGGGCTTACAAATCCTGTGAGTGAATCATGTTATTCAAATCACATTCCTGTAAGAGCTCTGTGTGTTGTCTAGATGAGCTTTTCCTCCTTGAAACCTCCTCTGTTCACTGTCCTGGGAACACACAAGCATGCATTCAGAACTTGGGTGCATCTCTACTTCTTGACACAACTTGTGCTTTCAGCTGATAATTCCCTTCTGGTTTATTGCTAAGTGAGCTCCAGCTCTGCAGGAACTCTCAGCATTGCTCCCATCCCTCTGCACTTGGATCTGCTCAGCACTGCCCCACTTGCAGCTTGTTGAATGGATTAGTGACTGGAGTTCACATTAGGAGGCTAAGTCTCCTTCTAAATCATTTGCTTTTGGGTTATTTCATGTATCTATTTGCAAGGGTTAGCATTCCTGAGAGAACTGCTGAATGGTTTGAGGATGATAGTGCAGCCAGGGGTTTTCTGCTGATTGTGATGCTGTCTTCTCTGCATTTCCCTGTGTGGGATGTCAGAGATGCCTGTGGGTGGGTTCCCAGTAGCATTATCATCCTTGATGACAAACCTGTCTGGATTTTATGATCCTCTCCCTTTGCACTGCTGCTGCTGCCTAACCATTTGGCTCATCTAATATTCTTAGCTCACAGCCCATCAATTACACACTTGCTAATAGTTTTGGGGTTTTCTCACCTGCAATCTCCAATCAGTCATTCTTTCCTCTTGGGCAACTCTGTACTCTTCAGAGGTTCTCTTGGACTGGATCTGTGTGCAGGTCAGGATATTTCACCCTGTTTTTGATTCATCCTTGTCATGGGCAGGACTGAGAGGGCTCCATTGTGCACATCCCCTTCCCACCCCATCCTCTTCATCCTCTCCTTTCCCTCTCTTCTTTTCCTCTTTGTGCTCTCACAGCACTCCAGAGACATGAGAGCTCTCCAGATGTTGTTTGTACACATACACCTGCCAGTTAATGAGTTAATACATGCTATTTGTTTTCATAGTAGTACAAACACTCTTTAGTTGCCCCAAATATTTGCTGCTAGCAAAGGCTGCACTATTCCCAAGGCAAACAAAACTGATACCCATCTTAGACAACACAAAACAGCAGCCAGGAAATCCTCACATCTTCTGGTGGGCTCATCTCCTGATCCTCTTGCCCGTTCCTTTTGTCCTTTCCTTAGGCTCATTCTGGACTCAGATCCCTTCCTTCTTCACTACTGGGACCCGGCCTGTGCTTTTGTGCTTTTGACAGTGCTTTTGACCTCAGACCTCTTGGCTTTTCCTCTCCCATACTGTCATTCCCAGTTCCAGCTGTCTCCTTGGATTTCACCTCTGAGTTATATCATAACTCCACATCCTAATCTCTACTCTGAGGCTGAGTTAATTCTGTCAGTTGCCTCCACAGATTCTTTCCTTTCCTTACTCTCCACCTCTCCTTTGGTTCCCAGATTTCAACTTGCTCATTCATCCCAGTTTCCACACAGCTGCCCCTCATCCTCTTTTCTCTTTCCCTCCCTGGCTCTTATTCAGGATCTCTTGGCCTGTTCAGTTTTCCAGCTCCACCAGTCCACCTCATGTCACCTCCCCTGCCCCTCCAGACCCTTCTCCCTGGTGTTATATGAGTCCATGTGTTAGGGCATGTATCAGGGATGTGCTTGGCATGTCAGTCCCCGTGCTAGTGGGGAGCTGGGAGTGTGACATCTGAATGGCAGAGGAGTGGCACTTGTCACCCCTCCAAGCTCAGGTTGTGATGGGAAGAGGCTGCAGCACTGCCTCACAAGAGCCTGACGTGCAGATTGATCTGTGCTGGAAGGAGAGGACACAAAGTGAGAATCAAATGTACTCCTCTGAAATCTCCCGAGTGAGGTCTGAGAGGGTTTTGTAGCCTTTCTGTCCTGCCCTTAAATCCCTGCACTTCCCTTTGCCTGTATTCCAGCAGGAAGGGAGACAGGCAGCAGGGAACAAAAAGGCTTTGAGTTTCCTTGCCCTGAATTCAGCCTGAGCTCTATTAGCTCAGACCTTCACTTTCAGAGCAAACAGCTGCGGAGCTGGGAGCTGGAAGCAGCCCCAGTTCCAGTGGCATCTTCAGGGAATTAAGCTCCAAAGGTCCGGGGGGGTCAGCAGAGTATACAAACCCTCTCTTCTTGTGGGGCTTCTAACCTAAATACACTTGGACAGATTATCTTTGACGCAGAGGTTAATTTGTTGACCTCTTTTCCAAGTCTGATGCCACTGCTGTTTCTCAAAAGCACTGGAAATGTTAGCAGGGGTATTTTTTCCTTAGAATAGCTCACAGGAATCCATAGGCTCTTCTGGTTGAAGTACTTGATGCACATCTAAACCGAAGGGCAGAATGGACTTGCAGTGATGCAACTGCTGCAGCAGAGCAAAATAACCTCAGAAGGAGTTGAGCTGGGCAACCAGNTCCTCATGGCCCTGCTCTGGACACCTTCCATATCCCTCTTGTAATGCAGAAATAAGGCTTGTTCCTGCTGTCACTTAGAAGACATCTCAGTGGTGTTTCAGAGCTGGAGAATCAGCCTGGGAGTTCAAATCCTTGTGTCCCTGAGGAGCTAGCAGGAGAGGAGGCATTGCTCCATGTGCTGCATGTATAGCAGCAGCACACCATGCTGTGTAGCCCACAGTACAGATTGCACTATATACTGTGGGGAGTTTATTTTGAGTCTTCTGCATTTTCATAAGAGAAAAAAAATATGATCTATATCATCTTACAACATTGGCAGGACGAAGCATACACACAGTATGCATTTTGAACTGTAGCATATGTACAGAATGTTCACAATTTAAACAGGAGGAATGGAGCTGAGCAGCTCTCTATCTATCTATCTAGGCTCACTCCCCCAGGGTATTAGGAACCTCTCTGAAGTCTCTGGTGTCTTCCAACTGAAAAGCCCTCCAAGCTCATCTCAGGAATTCTCCATCCCTCCCCCCGACCCAGTGTATATATATATATAGGCAAATATCTTCATCTCTCTGCAGCCTGCAGTTGCTTCTAGAAGCTTTCTAAACATAGGAACTGCACTTGAAGGAATTTGCCAAGGAGCCTATGCTACTCTCATGGAACAACTTCCCACTAGGAAGGATAACAACTTTACTGCCCTAGTGAGGCCACAGCTGGAGGATTGTGTCCAGGTCTGGGCTCCCCAGCTCAGGAGAGACAAGGAGCTAGTGGAGAGAGACCAGCAGAGGCTAGGGAGATGCTGAGGGCACTGGAGTATCTGTGTGAGGAGGAAAGGCTGAGAGCCCTGGGGCTGCTGAGTTTTTACCTGCATATGATCTGAGGCAGTAACTTAAAGGGTGAAAACTAACACAGTGTTGGTGTAACCATGTTCATGCCAGAACTACACTGATCTTCTCAAGGTTTGGATATTTCCAGTTGGGACAAAAGGATTGCTCTGGCTGCCAGAGCTATTTAATTGTATGTGATCACTTAATTCTCATCCTGAAGTGAAACACTAAATTTTCACAGCAGAGGTCACTTGTAAGATGAGTCATGTTTTACACTGGCTAATGCCTCACTGTGCAATGTTTCTCTTGTTGTAAATGACTATTTTTCCAAGAATTAACAGCATTAGTAGCTAAGAAACCCCTTGGGATTCCCAAGCTGGGGATTTCAAATAGAGTTCCCTGCAAAAAGCCCTGCAGAGCTACAAGGAGAACATTAGTTTCTCTTACGATTTCCTTCTGTGTGTGGCATTGCACAATAGGGTGTCTGTTTTTTTGAGGCACAGCTGGTGGTTTTAAGGAGTAGTGACCAGATTCTGAGACACTGCAATGTGAGACACATTAATCAGATTTCCTCTGATAAATACAATGGCATTTTGGGCTATTTCACTGAACTCAGGAGGAGTGTTTGAGGAAGAAGACAGGCAGCACAGCCAGCTTTGAACCCTCAGATGTGAGTCAGGCCTTGAGAAAGCAGATCTGCTAAAGCCAGGAAGGTTTTCTAGATAACTGGCTTTTTTATCTCACTGAGGTACATTTGGGGCTCTACAACTCAGAGGAAACTTGCAACAGGGTGTGCAGAAAATCTGAGTGTTGTGTGACAAAATCTGAGTGAGGTTACATCTGGAATGTTGCATTCAATTCTCCAGGGCTCCCCAGCTCCAGAGAGACAAGGAGCTACTGGGGAGAGCCCAGCAGAGGCTAGGGAGATGCTGAGGGCACTGGAGCATCTGTGGCAGGAGGAAAGGCTGAGAGCCCTGGGGCTGCTGAGCCTGGAGCAGAGCAGAGCCAGAGGGGAGCTGCTCCATGCTGAGCAAGAGCTGAAGGGTGCAGGGGGCAAGAGGCTGGGGCCACACTCTGCTCAGGGGTGCCCAGGGCTAGGAGCAACAGGCACACACTGGAAGCCAGAGCTCCACCTAAACAAAAGGAAAACTTCTTTCCTTTGAGGTGGAGCACCAGGCTTGTGGAATCTCCTTCTCTGAAGAAATTCCAGCCTCACCTGGATATATGATCCTGTGTAACCTGTTCTGCGTGACTCTGCTTGAGCAGGGGAGTTGGACTAGATGATCCCCAGAGGAATCCAACCTCCAGCATGCTGGGATTCTGTGACCTTGTTTTCAAGAAGAAGGAAATGTGTAAACCACCAAATATTGCAAAATATGATTCCGAACCCTGCATGAATGAGAATGAGTGTGGAACATGAATTGCTGTCCATCAGCATTCACCCAAACCACCGTTCCAGAGGCTGAAGCATCTTATTCCATCTTCTACCATGAGTTTGTGTTCAATGCTATCTTACATCAGAGCAAGGTTTCTGAGGGTTCCTTGTACCAAATGGTGGCAAAGCTTTGTGGCACTGCTGCTGCCCTCGTGTTGTGTTTTGATCTGGACCTCTGCCTCTATTCCACCCCATTCAGCTACTTCAGCTGGGGATGTTGGGAGGCTTCTCGCCTTCCCTTGTCCCTATCTGTCACACGCCAGAGGGGCTGAGGTGGTTGGAGGACTGGTCCTGGCTTCTCATGCAGCACAGTGCCAAGAGCCAGCCTCGCTATTCCTCTCTCATTTATCCTACCACAGGTTCGGGGTTTTTTCGAGGGGGAGAGGGGAGTTCATTGTCTTGCTTTTGAAGCAGGGACACACATCAGGTCTGTCCCAGAAGCGATCAGAGGTCAGGGGGCTGCCGGAGCTGCTCCCTGCCCAAGCCCAGCACTGTCTGCAGCGGCTGGGGACACACCATGGACACTTGGGCACCTGGGGTGAGGTCTGCGGGGCCACCGCGGCCAGCTCTGTGTAGGGACCGAGCTCCTCTCGGGGTGCGGGAAAGGCTGGAAGGGATCGGGTCCCTGTCAGGGTACAGGAAGGGCTGGAAGGGATCGGAGGGCAGGGATGATCCCATCTCCCTCCGCCCCGATCTCCGTCCTGGGGCCTTGCCGCCCTTTCCCCGATGCCAAAGCCAGGGCTTCCCCTCCGCCGCGGGGGCGGGCAGGGGGCGACCCTCCCCGGGGAGGAGCCGGCCGGGTCGCACCGGGCCCGGCTCGCCAAGTCCAGCTCCGAGCAGCCAAACCCAGCCCCCTGGGCTCGGGGGTGGGCGGGGAGGACCGGCCGGCCGAGAGCTTCTCGAGCGGGGAGGACGGGCGAAACTTTCCTGCCCGGCGGCGAGGCAGCAGCGGCTGCTGGGGCGAGCGCTGGCGGCAATGGGTCCCGAGACGCTGCAGCTCGGCACCTACGGCGGAGCGGCCGCCGCCGCCCTGCTGCTCTGGGCCCTGTGCGTGCTCTGCAGGAGGAGAAGGTACCGAGGACAGGAGGGAGGGAAGAAGGGAGCACTGGCATTCCTTCACGGCGGCGGCGGGGAGGCGTGCATTGGGCCGCGCGTCCCTCCGGCCAGCCCCTCCGCGCCCCGGAGCCCTATCAGCGCCCGCGGGGCTGGGGGCGGCGAGGCCCCGGGGGCCCCGGGCAGGAGCCAGAGCTGCGCTGGTGGCGCCGGGCTAAGCCTGCTGCGTGCGGCTTCGCTCGGCAGCGACTCTCTTCTCCCTCTCCCCCCTCCTCTCGTTCTCTTCTCTCTCTTTCTCCTTTCTCCCCCCTCATCCTCTCCCTCTTCTCTCCCTTACGCTTCCCTCGCCTCTTTCTCACAGCGTGGCCACTGGCAGTTCACCATGTGCATATAACCAACCCTAAGGCTTGATAAAAACATGAATATTTCGTGCTGTATATAGCAAAAAAACCCCTTGTGTAGCACTTGACAGCCTTCCCCTGGGGTCCAGGGTGCACTGACCTCACCTGCTGAGGGGAGGTGGACAAATGCTGCTGGCCTGCCCCTTGTCTGTTTGCTGGCAGCAGTCCCAGCATCTGGAACTGGAGTCCTGCACATCTTGGTGACTTTGGTTAGCAGCTCACATGGTGTTGCCTTTAGTTCCTTTCAACTTGACCATCTTCACAGAAGAGCTGTGCATATTTTGAGATGCTTGAAGTTTTAGAGTTTTGGGGGGAAAAGCAACACTGGGACTGGGCTTTCTGTTGCTGTGTCTCTGGGTTAACCTTTTCCCAGGTGTTTTTCACTTGCGTTGCTAATATTTGATGCTCTTCAGCCTCTGATGCACAGCTCAGGAACAGATGTGTGTAAAGGCTTGGAGGAGGAGGAGTGGTGAAGGGGAGGGATCAGCATTCCCTGTCTTGTCTCCTTTATTTTGAATTTGTATAATCAAATCTGTAGCAAACTTTCACTTGAATTCTAAATAGTAAGCAATTACTTTTCCTAATCATTAAAAGTTATTTTTGGAAGGTGTAAAACAAAACCAAAAAGAAATTGCAGTCCTAGCCTCTAAAAAAGTCTAAAAGTCGATCTGGTAGTTTTTTAGACCAATAACCCTAACTTTGGGACCATGAACAACAAAGGAAACCCAGTGAACATTCTGGTTTTGATCCCAGCAGGCATCTAGTCACTGCCTGTGAGCAGAGATGGATTATTTCCATGAGCTCTGCTTTGGAACCATGATTGATGGGATTTGAGCTGAGAGCCCAATCTCCCTTTTAAGTGGAAGACATCCATCCTGATGTCCTAGAAGACAAACTCCTTGACAGAGTAGCTTAGGATGTGGCTTCATGTTTCTGCTCAGCTGTTGCTGCTTGCCCTCATCACTCCTTTTCCCTTCTCCCTGTTGCTTCTCTGATTCCCTGGGAGTTAAACCAGCAAAATAAAAATACTTATTTCTTCTTCATTCCCTTTCTTCTGTTTGGATCTAACAAACCTAGCAGCCCAGGGGGCTCTCTGCCTGAGGAATCCACACAGTCCATTAGGGAAGCTGTTGGCATCGAGGCACTTGGCAGATTCCTGAGTGAATAAATGCCAAAGTCAAGATTGTACCTTGTCCATGGGTCATGGCTCATACCCACTTGGACAGAAATGAGAACAATTCTGCTTTTGTAGAGCTTGCCTATGCTAGAAAGACATTGACTACTTCCCCTCTGCATGTGTTTGTACTGAAATTGTTGTGTTGCCATAATGTTGGGTGGTTTGTTTGCAAACTCGGGCTGAGGGCTTTAGAGTACCCAAGATAAACTTCACCAGAATAATCAGATTGGCTTTAATCACAGCCACCCATGGGTTCCCTCAGGGTAGCAGCAGCAGTCAAATGTGTGTATATATATATATGAAGAGTTTAAAGAACTATATATACAGCACAAAGTGCTAACTTGCACTTTGGAGCTGGCTAAGTTTGTTTTGCTGGATGCAGGGGGGGTTTGGACTGAATGAGGTCCCTTCCAACCCAAACCATTCTGTGCTATGACAAGGTTCTATGATAGGACAAGAGGAAACAACCTCAAGTTGCATCAGGGGAGGTTTAGGTTGGATATTAGGAACACTTTCTTCTCCACAAAGGTTGTCCAAGCCTGGCCCAGGCTGCCCAGGGCAGTGCTGGAGTCTCCATCACTGGAGGGATCTCAAAGCCCTGGAGCTGTGCTGCTGAGGGACATGGTTAGTGGTGAGCTGGCAGTGCTGGGGTAATGACTGAACTCAGTGATCTTAAAAGATCTCTTCCAACCAAAGCAATTCTCTGCTGCCCCTGTGCTGCTTGCCCAAGGTGAAGCTCAACCTCCTGCATGGCTCTGGCAGTTCCATGTCCAGGAGCAGAGTGAGGATTTGCATGTCCCAGAGAGAAAAACTCCCCAAATCCATCCCTGATGATCCTGGAGCAGATGGCACAGAATTTCATCCTTTCCTGGTGTAAGGTGCTTCTGCTTCATTTTCTGTCAGGCTGAGTGCTCATTCTTGGAGGAGAGGTTTTGTCAGAGGTGGTGTGTGGAGTTAATCTGCCTTTGCCTTTTGTGGAGTGCTGTTGCTATAATCTGGCATGACAAGGTTTCAGAGGGAGTTCAGCATGGCCTTCCTTACTAAAGTATTTAGATCTGCTCTTTGGAGACAGCAAAGAAAGGAAAAAGGAATTTCCTTGAGTAGAAATGTTTATTATTTGAGTGCTGGTGGCAGTAATAACACAAAGGAAACTAATGGGTGTCTTTGCCAGGTTTTGTATCACAGATGGCAAAGAAACAGAAGTAGAACAAAAGTTTTCCTTAATCACAGAAAATTTTATTTGGAGTTAAACTTCAATGTCAAATGAGGCTCAATGCCTTCTGCAAGCTGCAGGAGGATCTCTCACTTGCTGGTTAATGAAGAAGAGCCTGGTGAGGGTATTTGCTGGGAATGTGTTTTCTCCAGAGAGAGATTTCTTTGTGCCAGCTCACAAAAGTATTTCTCCTATGGCAAAACCTGATGGCTTCCTAGCCTGGAGATGGTACAGATTATTCTCTTTTGTCTTCATAAAATGTCTCAGCCAGCCCCAGCTTTATGAGGTGGTTTTCTATTTTGTCTTTAAGCTGTTTTTCCACTTGCTGTGCAGTCTCACAGAGCAGGAGGTGAGACTGCAAGTGAAGCCAACTCCTGCTCATCTTGCAGCAGTGCTGCTGCCCAAGGCAGGGAAGGGCCCTCCAGATCAGCAAGAGGTTGGCTCCTAGTGATGTCTGTAGCTGTGGTACTATGCCACTTTTTCATGCTCAAATTGAGGCTTGTTTTTGGCTGCTAATGTTTATTGCATGAGACTAAAAATAACCTCCAGTTGTAACCAGCAGTCTGGGGACAAGCTGGGATGCTCTCAGGGCAGGCACTGCAAAAGAGGAAGAGGCTCAGGCTGACCACTGATTGCAACCACTGGCTTTGGGGAAAGGGACAGTGGAGAGAAGTGGAACAAAGATGAAGCCCTTATGTACCCATTGAAATCAGATCCTGCTGGCCTGAGCTTTGCTTCCCAAAGTTAGTGAGAAAGAAGATGGAGACCCAACCTGGAAAGAATTGAGCCATGGTTGGTGTCTGCTTGCAAAGTCCTACCTGAGTCACACCAGTGAAGAGGGGTGTGTAAATTATTCCCTCTGCAACACTCTAGGTTGATGAGGTTGGTGTTCTAATGATTTGGAATGGGCTTCCCAGTCAAGATTGCCCATGGCACCTGTGTGGTAGGAGTTCCCATGCTGGCTGAGATGGGGCACATACATTCTAGTGTATTCTTTCTGATCAGTTTCTAATGCAGCAAACATCTTATTAAAAACCCTTAAGCAGTATAACTGCAGCTGAAAATCAACACAAGGAGAATTCCTTGATACATTTCTCAGAAGGGATTTCACTTTGCCAGGAGTTAGGGATTCAGAGCATGAAGCAAAATGCCTTTTATGTTTCTCTTTTATCCTGTCCTCTCAAATACCTTCAAATCTCTACAATCACATTCATCTCAGATACTTTCCCCCCAAAATTGCTCTCCTGAACCCAGATAGATGCTGTTGGAAAGGATATAGATTTCAGCTTTGCCTTCAAGAACATCCTCTCCTTCTCAGTGACAAGCTGTGAGCTTGCTAACAGCTCTCTTACCAAGCGAATTGTGGTTCACAAGATGTCATCAGCCTGTCTTTTTTACCACTTCTGCTAATTTAGGCAATATGTTAAGGTAGTTTTCTGTTGGAGGGAACATCAGGAAGGACAGATAGAAGGAGAGCAGCAAAATCTAGTCTCTCCCTTCTTTCCTTGGCTTTCTACAGTGGCCTTCTCCATCCTTTTGGTTGGACTTGTAGGGAGTGCATGTGTTTTCATGACCTCCTTTTGGCTAATGGCATTGTCCTCTCAGGAAAGATTGGGACTGAAGACTGAAACTGTTTAAGGCAGAAAAGTAACAGTTCAGTTTCTTAAGTAGCCTTAAAAAACCTTTCTTTCTCACCATCACACTTGGCTTTCCTGTCAACTCTTCAGTGCTGTGCCAAGATGTGGTAGAAGCTTCTTTTTCTACTTGCTTCTTCTGGTAAGAGCTTAGTGAAGGTCAAGTAAAACCAAGTAAGCAGAACCATAGCCTTCTCAAAATGGACAAGAATCATATCAGTGGCTTCTGTGTTCTCCTGCAGCACTGATAGACCTGGAGAGCTGGGATGTTCTGGGTTTTGCATGATACAGCATGTCTCAAGACAGGTCTTGCTTCTCCTCAGTGCTGCTTCTCATCCTTCTGTGATCTGTAGTCTGAGTATCTCATCCATCTTGGGTTCTGCTTCCTACCAAGGCTTTGGAGATGACCCTGAAGATGAGACCTAGCAGCTAATGAACTTCCCAGTAATTGCTGGTTTGCACTATCTTTGCTGAAGGTACACTGCCACCTAGCAACAGCTTCCCTTCCCTCCCACTTCTGGCAGGGCTTGTTCAGCTGCACTTGGTACCTGGCCTGGCCTTGGTGGGCATCCAGAACCCATCCCTAGATGCCATGCTGGTGAATGTGTGTCTGTGTGGAGTGCAGATGTTTTCAGTGGCAGTAAGAACTGCTAGCTTCACGTTTTGCACTGCAGTACAATGGTTTTTACTTTTGCAGTGGTTTGGGTTTGTAATATTTTTAGTTAGTTATTTCCTTGAAGTGCTTGGTTTTGCTTTCTTCTGCTCAGAAGTCTTTGGAGGAAATAAAATGCAGAGGTGAGAATGAAAGGGAGTTGCTCTCAGCTCTTTGCTTTACTCCAGTGTCACATGAAGCTTCCATCTAGAGCAATGCACATAGCTTCAGAGAGCTTACAGAAGCACTGAACAATCAACCCTTCTGCTCCTCCTCCTCCAGGCTGAGAGTCCTAAAGGTATGAATGAGGGAAACCCAAGCAAATCCAGACTGCTTCAAAACTGAGATTCATGCTTACTGCTATATTTAGCAGAGGGAAGCACACTGCTTGGCAAATCTGAGCTGAAATGTTACANACAGAGGAGAGGGAGAGGAGAACCTTCCTGGAGCTGCTGCTCACACTCTTCTCACTATACCCCAGGAGACCATTGGCCTTCTTGACCACGAGGGCACATTGCTGGCTCATGGGGAGCTTGTCCATCCCCCAGGATTTTGCCTGCTTGTGAGAATTTCAGTCCCATGTAAAGTCCTTGGGATTTTTTCCAGTCAGATATTCTGATGAAGGAGTTGGGCAGAGCTGCTTTTGCTCTAGTGACAGAACTGTTCTCAGTCCTCCCTCTAGTCACTTATCTCCCTCAGTGCATAGTAATGCCATGGAGTGGGGGAACTAGAGAAGCTAAAAGCAGCAGCAGAAGTGCAGTGTTAATACACTCTGAAGTCAAGGAAAATCTCACAGCTCAGTTGGCAGCTTTTTCCTCTTTTATCCAAGTTTTGCTAGTGGAGCCAGGGCTGGAACTCATTCTCCTGACTTGGAGGTTTGTGCTTTAGCTTGCTGCCTTTCTTTTCCAGCACACTTCCCATAGATGACGTTAGAACTGCCTGGGAAACTTAACTTTTTCAACCACGAGGCAGATTCTGCATTCTGATTGAAAAACTTGACTAGTCTTCCTTCTCTTTCCCCACCATTCCCTGCTCCTTCTCAAGATGCCTGTAGGTTTTTAGGCTAATATCCATTTGCATGCTGTCTGGGAGCAGTTTGGCTGCCTCAGAGTCCCATAAAACAAAAGTTTCCTCTTTACAAACCACATGGAGCTTGGCTGGAGAGATTCAGTTCCTTTCTCCAAAAAACTGTTTTTAATGGTGCCAGATTCTTCTGTTTCTTCTCCTTGTTTGGCACATGTCAGGCAAAAAAGCCTCTTGGCTCTGGTGTAGAACATATCTTGTTTCCTCTTAGCTGCTCCTGCTTTCTATCCCTCATTCAAATCAGCAGAAAAATGCTATGGTTGTGCTTCTCAGGATTGAATCTTGTAGTTTCCTAAGCAGTATTCTAATGTTCTTAACAACAACAAAAATCCTGCTCTCTCATCCTGCAGGCCTGCTGGGAGGAGGTTCTGCATGAATGCAACACATGTCTCCCTGTTGATCTGGGAGAGTTTGGCCTGGTGTCCTCACCAGGTGCTCTGTGGAGACATGTGAGGGAGGAACAGGAGAGCAAAAAGAGGTTAAAATGGGATGGTAGTGTCCTCTCCATCACCCAGCTGGCCCTTTCTGACCCACATGGCAACACTGCACTTTGCAGGTTCATGTCCATAGTGGGAAGTTGAAGCAGCATCTCCTTCCCTGGTCTGTGGTATCCCAGGGACATGTCAGAGAGCCTGGGCACGTTTGTCACAAGCTACTCATGTTGCTTGCTGGCAGCTTCACTCTGCACCCATGGAGTTCTTACTCGTATGAGTCAATCTGCTACTGATACGATCATAGAAGCAAAGGACAGACAGTTGCTGGTGTTTCCTTAGACAGAAGTTGAGAGACTTCACTGCTGGTCCACTCAGCCAATGCTGCAGCAGCATTTGGGCATCACTTCCCTAGCTGAGAAGAAGCACTGCTCTGTCAGTGCTGCCATGGGTTTGTCAGGCTGCAGTAGCTCCTCTTCAGAGCTGCTGCTGTGTGGTAGGTCATAGCCATGCTGGTTTATCTGACAATTGATGTCTGAGCAGCAGGGCTTGGGTAGCCTGGGGGAGAGGAGGCTCAGGGGAGACCTTCTTGCTCTCTACAGCTCCCGGAGAGGAGCTTACAGTGAGGTGGGGGTTGGCCTCTTCTTCCGAGGAACAAGTGATAGGACAAGAGGAAACAGCCTCAAGTTGCACCAGGGGAGGTTTTGGTTGGATATTGGGAGCAATTTCTTCCCCCAAAGGGTTGTCAAGGCCTGTGCCAGGCTGCCCAGGGCAGTGCTGGAGTCTCCATCCCGGCAGGGGTTGCAAAGCCATGGAGATGTGGAGCTGAGGCACATGGCTTAGTGGTGACCTGGCAGTCGTTAGGTTAACAGTTGGACTGGATGATTGTAAAGTCTTTTCCAACCCAAGCCATTCTATGATCCTATGATTCTGATTCTCTCCAGCTGGTTTTTCAGCATGAGAAGCTTTGGGAGTCATACTTGGGAAGCTTCTCTGGAAACAGCTCAAGCAGTGGAGAGATGACAAGGTATAATTTGTCCTTCAGTTGTTCAGGAGCTGCTCTGTGCTATTTACTCCTCTCAGGCTTACACTGTGTCTTTCTTCCTTATTCCTTTGCAAAACTTCTGTTACTGTGCTGGATGAGATTTTTTTTCAGCTTTTCCCCAGATTTTCAGCTGTCTAGGTTACTTTTCCAGCTTGGTAACTGTTTTGCTTACAGAGCAAATTTCCAAGCCCTACAGCTGAGGGTGAGGCATCTTGCCAGAGCCCACACTGCAATGCTCATGTGTGATTCCTGCTTGGAAAGGAGCAGCTGTAGGAGAAGGGAAAATGTCTCTCAGTTCAGGAGTCATCCAAGAACCAACTGTAAAACCTGATGAGCCCACAGGACTGATCTTTGGGCCAAACAGGGAGGGAAAAATCAAAGTCCTGGGAAGGTAGGTTTGTACATGGTGCTCTGTTTAACCCCAACATGCCTACAGGATTCTGACTGAACTGCAGTGGGATTACATGTGTGTCTGATGATGAAATGAAGCCTGCAGTGCATGACAGGACCCAAAAGATGTTAGCAGTTGTCCTCAGAGCACACACACACGACTGATGGAGATTCATTGCCAGGCTCTGGAAGAAGTACAAGCAGCTGACTTCAGAGCCTGGGCTCCTTCTGAGGAGCACATGAGGGGAATTTGGTGTCCTTGTGGCTTGCACATGGTATCCTCTGAAGGCAGGTTAAATTCTCTGTTGCTGCTGAGGAGCCACACAGAATTGTTCCCAGCAGGACAAGAGACTTTCCCCATGTATGTCAGTGTTCAGTGGCTTGGGAAACAGCTGCTTGTGCAATGTCTGCTTTGTGCTTGAACAGACAGCTCAGTTTCTGGCATTGCTGCTTGAAGAGACAAAAATGATAATTAAGCTTCAGAGAAATCTTGCATATGTGAATGAGTCAGAATTATTTTTTTCTCTCTAAGCTGTTTAGTTTCTTGCATCCTATGGAGTGCAAATGCTGCTAGATCCCACTTGATAGTAAAGGTGCAGGCAAGCTCATCTGGCATGTCTTGATTTGTGCCTTGGTACGAGTGAGTAGGGAGTGAAGCATCTTGTCTGTCCTTACTCCCAACCCAAGGATGTTTACTTGCTTGGTTTGGGAAGAAGGAGAAGAACAGACAGGGTTTTTTTTTAACCAAGAGATAATTCAGATGGGACCAGATGAACCAATGCTTCATGGTTTTGCTTAGACTATAAGAAAGATCCTGTTTGTTTTGCACACTATTTCAATGTATCTTCTCATCAATAATACCTCTGGGACTATTGTTTCAGAGGCAGGCATATGTGTGCTCTCTTGCCTCCAAATTGTGTTTCAACAGCTCCAGAGACTCAAATGCTCTACAGACAACAGGAATGTGAGGGATAAACCACTACCACTGAGTGAGAATTTCCTCAAAATGAAAGCCCAGGAAGATTTGCCTTGTAATTGTTTTCAGCATGCCCTGATTTGGAACACCAGATTGTTTCTGTCAGCAGAGCATGGGAGAAAAAAAAACCCAACCCAGTGTCCTTACAGATGGAATTTAGGCAATTGTGGTGATAGAGGAATGTCCACAGAGATCTGGTTCTGATCCCTCAGTCATGGAATTGGAGACTTGGTTTTCAGTGCAGGACTGCAATGCTGGAGATGCCAGAAGTTTCCTGAACTATTGCCTGTGTAGTTATTGATATTGATGAATTTAACTAGACTGATGTTAAATCAAGGAGTATTGAAGGTGTGGGGTGTTTTTTTTGCCAGCTTGGAACTTTGCTATGGTGTAGTTCCTTCTTATCTTCAACTTGGTCAAGAGTAGCTTGAAGGCTTTTTGCCTTTCCTTCAGCAGGACTCCTTCCTTCAGCCAGGGAAGGGACTGAGCCCTCACAGCTCTCTTCATTTATGTGATTCTGTCATTGCCCTGACACCAGGCTAATCTTCTTGACTGGCTGATCAAACTGAGTCTCAACAGTTTTGGACAGAGTAAAAAATTAGTGCATTAAAGTCTCCCCTGATTTTTCTGGCAGCTTCTCTGTCACTCAGGCTAGCCTTTTCTTTCTTTATCTCAAATCCCTTTTGTTTTTCCTTGTGCTTATCTTCCTCGCTCTCCCACATCTACCACAGCTGGTGCTTTCTAACCTTTAGGGCCTCTAATTCTCCTCATCTCATGTTAAAGCAGTTAACAAGTGATATCAGACCCATATCAGACTTTGTAGAGTTAACTTTTGGGCCTTGCTTTAGACATTGGAGGTGTTGCAGTGATTTCAGCAGGGCCAGGCTGTTCCTGTAGGTACTTGCTCAGAGCCTAGAGCTCCCTGGGGGCTGCAGCTTTAGCACATGCAGCTCCAGGAAAGCATCTCTTCTCCAAGGGCTGTGTGTAGATTTGGCATTACTGTGGCTCTTAACACATCAGTAACAACTGAAATAGTTGTGCAGGAAGAAGAACTGCTCAACATGACAGCAAATCCTGCTGCTCTGGCCTTCTGAAAAGGGGAACTGAGCTCTGCTTTGTGGTCTGGCTTGTACCAAGAAGCTACAGCAGCAGCTGTCCTGGTTTTGCTGGGATGGAGCCATGGGCTGCAGGCCATTAGCACGATCAGGGCAGGGACCTGAGCTGGCTCTGGGTGAATCCCAGCCCATAAAAATCACCCTCAGTATAAAGGGAGAAGTTTGTAACAGAAAGAGCTCCTGCTCGGGTTCCTCCTGATCCTGCTCGGGTTCCTCCTGATCCTGCTCCTCTTCCCTCTCCTGTGGGTGCTTTCCATTTCAGTGTGGCTCCTGAACCTACCCTGGGGTGAGTGTAACTTTATATACTTTATATTGGTATTCATTTAACTGTTTCAATCCATTTTCATTCCAACCCCTGGTTCTCCTCTGCTTTTCCTGCTCCCTCCCTCTGCTGAGGAGAGGTGATGGGGTGCTAGAGAACTGAGTTTAGCTCCAGATATGGGCTAAATGCAGGCAGTGGCAGGAACAGAAGATGGTTGATACAGTATTAAGAATACAGTCATTTGGTTTTAGCTTATTAAAAGTGGTGACTGCAATAATTAATACATTTTCCAAGTAAGCCAGAACATGGCACATTCAGACAACTTGTTTGTAATTCTGTGTCTCACCAACAGGACTGCAAGTAGTTAAGTCTTTTTTTTTTCTCCTCCACAAAAATCAAAACAAAATTGCTTTTTCACTTTTTCAACCTGGTGCTTCTGCCAGCTTTGTGATGTTGGGAACATGATGTGGTGTAAAAGGCATCTGTAACCTCAGGCTCTCAAGCCCAGGCCCATGTTTTATACATGACTCTCTTCTCTTCGGTGGATACCTTCTAGGAAGTGGCTTTGTTAGCTGTTGTTCTTTTTTTTTCCAGCCCAGGAAAAAAAACAAAACAACCTGCTTCAACATGTTCTGTGCTGAAATGTCAGCCTGGTGCTGTTGGGGAGGTGGGAGGATGGATTCCACACAGTTTTCAGAACCTGAATAATCAGTGCTGTGCCTGACTTTGCCAGGGAAAACAAATGGCTGTGTCATTTGGATGTGGGGAGAGCAAGAAAATGTAACCTAGCAAAGTGGATTAGCATGCTTCCAGAAGGGGGCTTGTTGAACTAACATCTTTGTTTCCATGTTTGCAGCTTTGTCAGGAGTTGGAGGGTTGTGTTTTAGTCTGTTGCTAATATATACTGATAGATTTGCAGAGTAGCTCACAGACTTTAGCTACCATGCATCTGTCCTTCACCGCAGCTCTGATTGCCACTCGCTCACACAACTGCTTAGATCCACTGAGAATTTATCTTCTGATTTTCATGTTATTTGTCATCTAGAAATACAATTCCTGGAGCCTTCCTGCTCTCTATCAAAAGGAGGTTTTACCATTGGTTTTAAGAGGAAAAAAACCCTGCCATGGTCACTGAAATTCTGGCTCCCTGCATCACCATCGCTGCAGGGATCTCCATCTCTCCTGGGTTTGATTCTCTGCTAGGCTGAGTTCTTCCCATCCCACCTGGATATTCCTGGCATTTGGCTATGTCAGATACACAGAACTTTCTGGTCTGAAACAAAACTTGGGTTTGAACACCCAGAATACTGATGTAAGCCATCTTGCTGTATTGCCCTGTGTAACTCTGCAATGCATTAGACTTCCTCCACCACTTCAGAAGCTGATAGAAGAAGTAGCTGGTTGCCCATCAGCATTACTGAACTGTGCTAAGCTATACAAATTAGCTCAGGCTTCTCACACACTAAACTCTGGTTTGATAAACTCTTTTATCTAGATAGACTGAGGTCTGCCCAAGACTGAGAAATCAGTGGTGAATAAAATTGTCCTTTCGTAGTAAAACTATATTGGTGCCTTTACAACTATTCTAGAAGTGGAGGTGAGGTTTTCTTCTAGATGTTAATATTTACTGGAAGTGTTTAAGGAAAAAACAAACAGTCAGTAGAGAAACCTAATTTTATTTTAATGAGACTCTTAGGGAAAAGATAATCCTTGGAGGCCAGAATTTAAAGTGAGATTTTTGCTGTACCAAATCCTTCCTTAAATGCCAAAATTAGGATGATCTTGGAGATGACTCTGCTTCTTTTCCACTGCTCTGTAAATGCATGCTGGAGCCTGACTGTGATTTTGTGTCACTAAGCTGTACATTGAAGTGTTTGGTGTCCTTTAGTACCAACCCTGGATGGGTCTAGAACTGTGCAGAGACTTCAGCATCAGCTGCTGGTGAAACCACCTCTCCTCCTTGCTCAGCCAAACTGTGGGGCCTGGCAGGTCCTAGAGCTGGGTGAGAAAGGGCTCAGGAGCAAATAATTGCAAAGGAAAAGGGTTGTTAGTCTGGGATGGTGACAGAAGTGGAACAGGTTGCACAGAGAGATTGGGAAGTCTGTTTCTCCTGAGATAATTTTATCTAGAGCTACTGCTCCAGACTATAAAATCTGTTTATCTGAGTTAACTGCAGGAAATTAATCTTATGAGAGGGTTAATATGTCATTATTACAATAATTACAAGCCTTGGAAAAAGGAACAGTGCAGAGTGAGGCAGTGAGTGTTGCATTCAGCTCAGGTTCTCTTTGAGGGGTTGTGTGTCTTGATTGGAAACTCCACTCAGTGCTTTGCTTGTGTCATTCTTTCTGCTGTAGTTAAGTGTGAGGCTGAAAATCATACCTTCCACAGTAGCCCCTCCTGTAATAACTACAGAAATGTGCAATAGTGTCTTTCTGCTTCTATGGAAGTGTAGCATTTATTTTTATCTACCTATATATAATATTTGAAGCCAGTCCTTTCTCCCTTGTCAGTGTGTGCTGTGCCATATGGTGCTGAGCAACATGCCAGCTGACAAAAATATTCCTAGAACATATGATATCATCAGTCAATTCCAGAGGGGTGAAACTTCTTGACCAAAGCATTTGTGCCTTTGATCCCTTTGCCTAGGTGTAAAGTGTGTATTTTGCAATGATGAAGTGTCCCCGAGAGGTCTCCTCTGATGTCAATTCTAACCCACCAGCTTAGAGCTTTCTGCTTGTTGAAGCTAAAGACAATTTCTTTGTTGGAACAAAGGGATTCATGGCAAAGTGGCAGTTCTTTTCATAGCAAAAATGATTCAGCTTCCTCCTTCCAATATAGATCACTGATAGCTGCTCAGGTTCTGGCAGTGTGCCACGAGGAATGGCATCTCTCCATCTCTTCTCCACTCACAGAGGAAACAGAAGATAGTGCTCGCTCAGAGGATGTGCCTGTGGAGTGCACACAACTAGCTCTGCCTGCTTGGGAAAAGCTCATGTGTGCCCACAGAAAAGGGGGAAGGGAGACAATATTAAGCTGCTGAAGGGTCTAGAGCACAAGTGTGCTGAGGAGCAGCTGAGGGCACTGGGCTTGGTTAGTGTGGAGAGGAGGAGGCTCAGGGGAGACCTTCTCGCTTTCTACAACTCCCTGAGAGGAGATTGCAGTAAGGTGAATTTCTCTCTTCTCTGAAGGAACAAGCAATAGGACAAGAGGAAGTGGCCCCAACTTGCATAGTAGGAACACTTTCTTCCCCCAAAGGATTTTCCAGGCTGCCCAGGACAGTGCTGGAGTCAACATCCCTGGAGATGTGCTGCTGAGGGCTTAGTGGTGAGCTGGCAGTGTCAGGTTAATGGCTGGACTTGAGGATCTTGGAAGTCTTTTCCAACCTTAGTGATTCTAGGGTTATGCCTTCCACCAGAGTAACTCCAGTTACACTTTTGTCTTACTTTACTCTGAGCTTGTTTCTGTTAGCACCAAACTCCCCCCCGCCCCAATGAAGTGTCTTCTCTTGGCAGGTGACTTGTGGTCAAGTGGCCTGCTCCTGTCTTCAGCAAATATCACCAGGATACTTCAAAGCAAATAGATGAGAGATGTTTTGAGCTGAAGGGACAGTGCTGCAGGAGAAGTGGCCTTTGTGATGGGGTTAGGGATGCACACTGGAAATAACAAACCTGCACACAAGAGTGCCTGCAGAGGCAGTGTCCTTAGCTGTCTCATCATTTGTGTCTTTGGCATGGGAGGAATCTTGAGGAGAAAAGCCTCAACTTTGAGTTAGAACCTAAAAATGGTGCTAATTGATTCAACAGGCCATCTTCATGTCACCAAGCTCTTGATGCCTGTCTTCCTTAATGTGTTTCCTTGCACAGTCTCCTTAGTGTCAGCTCTGATGTTCCTGGGTTTGTGTTCTTCAGAGTCACCTTAGAGCTCAGGTGTGTACTGCAGCATTGTCATCCTGTGTTCCCTGTTCCCAGATGGAGGAGCAGCCTTGCTTCCCCTCCCATCAAATATCTGTCAGGGCTTTGGCATAGTTATTTATAGTGAAAAATTGCCTTACAGAGCTGCTTCAACATTCCAGGCCGAAGACCTGAGTTACATGAGACATGGCTTGGATGATAGTGACTGCTCTGATTGTTCTAATCTAGTTTATAGAATGAATGAATGAGCTGGGCCTGAATGAGAAGCAGCATGCAGAATTGTGCTCAGAACTGTGTAGCACATTGCTCAACCCAAAGCAGTCTGTGACCTTGTCATCACAGTCAGCTGGGGCTAGAGACCATCTCCTGGGGCCTCAGCAAGGCTGCTTCTGGGCTACAGCTTACTTGTTTGCTATATAGCACACCTAAAGAGAAGAAATCAGTTTGATTTCTAAATATTTCTGAAGCAGTTCATAAACCTTAGCTGTAAATATTTGCTCTCTGAAGTGGAGAAGAGTAACGAGAGACTGCAAAGCTTAGAACTTTCAGGCAGTGGTGGAAGGGATTTGTAAGCTCTTATAACCTTGACTATTCCTTCTCCTAAGGGATTACCTTTGCCTTTTGTTACCTTCTGGAGTTCTGAGCACAAAGATGCTTGTGTGGCTCAGTGCAGTTGGTTCACTACACAAGCGAGTGCATATTGCAGCACCTAAGGATCCCTTCCCAAGTGGACTTCTGCAGTGTTCCCAGCTCCTTGCCAGAAACCTGAATGAAGCTGGAAGCTGCCTATAGGTTGTTTGCATTGTGAATCTCTGCCTCTCCTGGAAAATCCAACTTTGCCTTGCTTCATGGGAGCAGCTCATGGGATTTTAAGCATTCAGCTTAACAGAAAGCAGATGGTTTCAGAAAGCTGAAATGAAGAAGGGGAAGGAAGGAATTGAAGATCAGACCCCAAATGCATAGCACTAAGTGCAAATTGCAATGGTGGATTTGTCCTTTTGTTTTTACGGATTGCTTGTGTCCTGGCTGGCAGGGGGGGAAGTGCTAAAGGTGTTTGGAAACAAGTGTGGCAAGTGTTCAACCACAAATTGCAGAGCACAGGTTAGCTTCCCTTCTGTAATCATCTCTCTGGTGTCTTTTGGCAATGCCTAATTCTTCCTTAGGACCTCCAGTGGCCAAGCTCCTTGTGTCCTAGCTGTGCAGGACCCTAGGCACTTTTGTCTCAGTGCTAAGGGGAAGGAGCACATCATCTCCCAGCCAAAGGAGTACAAGCTTCTCTGGTGTCTGCAGGAGAGCTCAACCTTCCTGCTCTGCTTAGCCTCAGTCTCCAAAGAGACCTCCAAAATGCACCTAACAGTCCTCCTGTGAAAATCACCAACCTGTTTTACCTCTGTAGGAAGAGCAATTTCCTCCTGCAGCATCAGTGTTTTCATATTAAAACGAGAGGACAAGACTTAAATATAGCATCAACCTTCTAGTAGTGTGTAGTATTTCTTGGAGGGAGGACTCTGTTTGCTATGTTGATTTGCCTCAGGGGTAACACTTTTTTTCTGTACATTGTGAGGCTCAATAGTCTGGCAGCAGCAGCTCTCAGAGCTGCTTGCCTTGATACTGTGCATCTGTCGCTGTTGGGATGGTAGCTAGCAGAGTGGAGAGGAGAGAAGGAGAGAGGGGAGATGTCTGTGGCCTCTCTGCTTTGCAGCACTGCTTGCCAAAAGGTCCTGATTAGCTCCAGCAGAAGGGGAGAGCCTTGGCTTGCCCCTGGCTGCTCTCAAGGCCAGAGGGATGAAAAAATACTCACCCAGAGCAATATTTGCTGTGAGGATTGGTTAGTGCCTGTTGTTTCCACATGGATTCATAATCCTTTGGGGTCTGTGTGAGGAGGATCATGTGCACTTCAGGAATGATCAGTGTTTGGTCAATATAACCTGTTTTATTATTGGAAACTTCTCTTCAGTCATAGACCCTTGGTGTTACAGGAACTGGAGGCACTCAGCATGGATAGAATCTTTATTGCTCCTAGTTAATAATTCACATTCACTATTTCATGTTAGTAATTCTACCAGGTCACTACTATCAGTGTAGTTTTTAATCCTGAAAGTTCATCTTTAAATAGCTAGTGTAAGTCTGGTTTGTGTGTTGTCTTCTTTCCATCTTCACTTCTCCAGGACTGATGTCCAGTCAGTGCATGATGCTGGTGCTTCCATCTGTGCCATGTGCACTTCCAGAGCTTCCCAGCAGAGGAATTCTCAATGTAAACTGAAGTGAGGGGAGAATATTCAACCAACCAGAGAGGTGGAGAGTTGATTATAAAAGCTTTTGCTTTTCAAACTTCACTCCTGAGCAGGTGACTTCATTTTAAACCTATTGCAGAGGTTTTTGGGTTTATCCCCAGCAAGTTGCTGACTGTGTTTGGTTCTCAGTGGTAGAGCAGCAGAAAAACTATTATTGCATGTCTCCAGGAAGCTGTAGCTATTTATTACTCTTATTGGGGGGAAAATATCTCTGTATCTTCTCTATATCTTTGTATATCATAGAGAGAGATTCAGAAAAGAGCAAACTAGCCACGTGGCTTATTAAAACATACAACTTGTGTTGCTTTGCTTCTCAGGTTATTGGCATAGCACAGTTTGGGGTATACATAGGAGAAGAAAATGATTTCCTCAATGGAATTTTCTGTTCAGGTTCTCCACAGTTACCATCTCTGATCAGGTGGTTAACCTTCTGTCAGGATGCTTTCCCACCTGGAGAACTGGTCAGAAATAATTGGAATTGCTCTGTTTGGAGTTGATAGCCTAACCTGGTGCTTATGAAAACAGCAGCAGTTAGCCCTGGCTTGTGCTGGAGGCAGCACTGCTCCTACCTAGCTCAAAAGAAATAACTCTAGAATCATTTTGGTTGGAGAAGACCATTAAAGATCATTGAGTCTAACTGTTAGCCTAATGCTGCTGAGTTACTGCTAAGCCATGTCCCTCAGCACCACATCTACAAGTGTTTGAAACCCCTCCAGGGATTGAAACCCCAGTTCCAGCAAAAGACTTGTGCTCTAGTCCCTTCCTTGCTTCCTTGCCCTTCTTTAGATGTGCTCCAGCACCTCAATGGCCTTCTTGGAGTGAGGACCCAAAACTGACACCAGGATTTGAGATGAGCTCAGCACAGAGGGACAAACTCTTCACATGAAGTGAAGAAAGAGTTCAGGGTAGGAAGAGACAAAGCATTTCTGAACTCTCTTGTTTTGGAAGCCTCCAGCACCATCCCTCTCCCTCACACCTGCTGTGCTCTCCCAGCCCCTACAGCATTTCTTGGATGCCATTCATCCTGAGTCTGAGTCAAATCCTCCCTGGGTGAACTCTTCCTTCTTGTGTTGTGTAGCAGTTGGGGTCCTTGGACTTGCTGGAAGAGGAGCTCTTCCTTTGTTCCTGTCATTCCTCAGAGTGGGTTGGTTAGTTTGCTGGTGGTTAGTATAAATATTAATGCAGAGTCCCTTCCTCTGGCTGCATGTGCCCTGGGGGGAAGGGAGCACTGCTGAAGCATGGTTCAGCTCATTTTAACTAGGTCTGAACCAGATGAGACAAACTGCAGCTCCAAAGGAGATGTCTTGTGTCTCTTGGCCAGAACTGGCTCTATACATGGAGCCAGGACTCTTTCTTGCTGCTCTTAAACTGCTTATCCTGATAGCCACATGTGTACTGTTTCAAAAGGGCTTGAAATCTCCTGGAAATCTGGGATCCAATGAATTTTGCAAACACTTTTCTATTTTTCTAAGCTCTCCTGAGGGTAGAACTCATTCTGTGTGAATGTCCAAAGTACAATTGCTCCTTGATTTGTAACAGCTGCTGCAAAAAAAGGAGCCTTTGCCATTAACAATTCTGGGCAGACAGTCAGCTTTTTCAACTCTAGGCTACTCCATTCTCTCCCTGATTTTCTCAGGAGAGCAGTGAATCAAAACCACAAACCCCAAAGATTTGGATAGCTGGCTGATGTTGTGCAAAGCACCAGGCTTTGAGCTCTCTGCAACAAGCACAGCAAGGCTGCAAATCTCATTAGGAGACATGATGGTGTGAGAGTGTTCAAAGGGGGAAAGAAAGGAAATTGAAGTACTGGTGCAAAGAGTGTTTTTTGTTGTAAAATAAAGTTTCTTAGCTGGTCAGTAGAGGGCAGGCATATTTTATTTCTGAAGCACCTTTGCCCGCTGCTGTGTGCAGAGAATATTTGCTCCAGCCTCAGATTTGAGCAGTGCAGCTCTACTTTGTCATATCCCAGTGCTATAAATCAGCAGTAATAATTTAAAAAGACATTGTCAACCCCTTTGAGGAGCTAAATGTCCATTTTAAAGCAATTGGAGGCTATGAGTTATGACTGCAGGCATTTAATTCCTGTGTTTAGATTGTAAAACCCACAGCATAAAGCCCCTGAAATATTGCTGCTGGAGAAGAGTCATTTCTTTGCTGAATCCTGTGAAATGCAGTAGTTCTTTCTGATGTGAACTCCTATATCACTAATGGGGTGGAAACACTCTCCTGAAAGTCACCATTGTTTAAATCTTCAGCTGGATAACAGAGATTCTTCTTGAAGATCTGAGCAGCCAAGTGCCTTTCAAGCTAAAGGAGCAATGCCTCTTTTAATTTCTACCTGCCTGCCTCTGTAATTGACCCAGTGCTTGCATTTCAGCTGGACAGGATGCCTAACAGCTTCTGAACACAGGAGAAAATCAGTGTCACAGCTGATTAACTCCCCAGCAGAGAGAGGAAAGGGGATTTAAAGCAGCATTTGTTCTGAATGAGCCCGTTCTTTCCCCAAATGCATTTTGAGCCCTGAAACAAAAATGTAGCCACAGTGCTGTCAGGAGATTCACTGGTAGGAACACAGCTCTGGTAGCACAGAATCGTTCAGGTTGGCAGAGACCTCTAAGCTCATCCAGTCCAAGCATCCCTAGCACTCCCATGCCACTAAGCCATGGCCCTAAGGAGAGCAGCTAGATGTTTGTTAACCCCTCCAGGGATGGAGACTCCAGCACCTCCCTGGGCAGCCTGGGCCAAGAATTAACAACCCTTTAACAGCCTTTTGTTATGGTCTACTGCTTTTGAAGTCTTGTAGTAGGGCTCATTCTTGGAGGGAATGACTGATAAAAACATAGATGTGGTGCTGTTAGACTAGATGGTTTTGTTAACCTCAGTGTACATATGAGCTCTTATTTCTGTGTAGGAGCAAACCTGCTACTGTGAAGTTACACAAGTAAGTAGCAGTAACATGAGACAAGGGTTATGTCATCTACTGTTTCTTTCCATGGCTTGACAGGTCCATTTTTTCTCTTCAAGGCTGATGTGCACATAGACACCTTTAATTAGGATCAAAAAGGGTCTGAAGATCTGTCCCTAAATATGCAGTTTGCATTCACAGAATGATTAAGTTCGGAAGGGACCACCTGAGGTCATCTAGTCCAACCTTCCTGCTCGAGCACATTACTCAGGATTGTGTCCAGAAGGCTCTGGAATCTCTGCAGGGAAGGAGACTCCCCAAGCTCTCTGGGCAGCCTGGGCCAGGGCTCTGCACCCTCACAGCAAAGGAATTTTCCCTCCTGTTCAGGCAGTGTGCCCCCTGCCCCTTGGCCTGTTACTTGTTGACACCTTCTCTTCAGATCCTTCTGTCCATTGATGAGGTCTCCTCTTAGCCTCCTCTTCTCCAGACTAACCAGGCCCAGCTCCCTCAGCCTTTGCTTAGAAGGGAGGTGCTCCAGCCTCTCAGCATCTTTCTAGCTCTCCATTGGACTTGTTTGAGGACTTCATGTCCCTTGTACTGAGGAGCCCAGAACTGGCCACAGGACTTGAGGTGGAGTCTCCCCAGAGCTGAGCAGAGAAGCAGGATCACCTCCCTTGAGTCATTCCCTTTTTCTCTGTATCCATCAAGGGAAAAGTCTTCATTACACTACAGAACTCTTCCAGCTAGAAGGAGTAAATGATCTGCAAGATGTTGGCCATCAGCTCCAACTTCATGTGCTTTGGATTTCTTAGTTTGGGTGCCATGTTCCCTTCTTTACAGCCATGGCTTAGGCCGAGGTACAGAGGCTCTTCAATCCCACTTGCAATCAAAAATCAAACCAAGTTGGTGTGGCTACTTTTGTTCTTGTTAGAGCAGTGATGTGGCCTCAAAGACAAGGAGCTGAATTTTTATGCCTCTCATGCCTTCCAGATGGTCTCTGGGATTAGTTTCAATTTCTCCTTCTAGAAATTAATGGATGTCCATATTTTTGTGCAATCCAGCTAGATACTGAGATGATGACTCTCTCTGCAAAAATGAAAGCTGATTGAAGAGATGCAAATGTTAGAACCTCCAAATGATTTCAATCAAAGTTGGACTTGCTATCCTGTGGGTACATGTTACTAAATTAACTGCAATTCTATCTACTTGTGTCTTTGTTGTAGTCATCTAGGCAGATGGAGGAACTGCCCATATGCAGCCTATAGCATGGAGAAAAATGACAGGATATACTTGAATCTGATGCTTAACCCCTGAGTGATCTAGTAGTGTAGAATCCTGAAGGTTGGAAGAGAACTGTGAGATTATCAGGTCTGACCATTAACCCAGCACTGCCAGCTCACCACTAACCATGTCCCTCAGCACCACATCTCCAGGGCTTTGAGATCCCTCCAGGGATGGAGACTCCAGCACTGCCCTGGGCAGCCTGGGCCAGGCCTGGACAATGATTTGGGGAAGAAATTATTCCTAATATTCAACCTGACCCTTCCCTGGTGCAACTTGAGGCTGTTTCCTCTTGCCTTGTAGCTTCCTCCTTGGGAGGAGAGACCAACTCCCATCTCACTCCATCCTCCTGTCAGGGAGCTGTAGAGAGAGCTCAGGTCTCCCCTGAGCTTTCTCTTCTCCAGGCTAACCAAGCCCAGTTCCCTCAGCTGCTCCTCAGCACACTGGTGCTCTAGACCTTTTGTTATCTTCCCTGTGAAATGGCCAATATAAAACCTCACTGCTTACTACTTCTAGGTGTGTGGATGTCACAGCATTTAGACTGGGTAGAAAATTCTCTATTGTGTGTTGGTCTGTTATGATGATGACACTAGGAAAAATATTTGTAGCCATATGTGCCTTAAAAAGGTATTTCTGTTGATAATGCAATAACTAAACCAACAAATAACTTTCAAGGGTTTAATGCCTAAGCTTTCCAAAAGGACTTTTTCCTTTGACTTGAGAGAGTGAAACTGCTCTAGTGTAAATCTCAAGATTACTTGCCCTGACAACATCAACTTGAAACCTAGTCATTTCATGAAAAAAGAGCTCATGGTTTGAGGAAATGTTTCTATTTTGATGTTATCCTGCCAGGTTCTGTAATTCTGCTGCTATATTTTCCCCTTTAATGACTCTCAGCTCCTGTGTTAGACTGCAAGGCTGTCACAAAGAGGGGAAAATCCATTTGTGCAGAGCAGCTTTAAACACAATGAGGCTTTTAAAACACATTCTTAGGTGAATTTACACAAGTTGTCTTTTTACAAAGTAAACAGAGAATCTAATTGTCATTAGTGTCACTTCTAAACACAGACCTGTTTATTATTCTGGTTGGACTTGCTGATCTTGGAGGTCTCTTCCAACCTTAATGATTCTGTGAGTCTGGTAAGAGTATGGAAAAAGCTGAAGGAAACTTCTCCTTCAAGAAATTGCCTCTTGGAAGCAAGACAAGCATGTGGCCAGAGAGGGAATGGAGATGAAGTGCTCAGGAGTCAGTCAAAGATTGCCTTGAGGAGCCAGCTCTTCTTGTAGTGACAAGACAAGGGGCAGTGGGCTTCAATTGAAAGAAGGTAGAGTTGGAGGAGATGTAAGGAAGAAGCTCTGCACTGTGAGGATGGTGAGTGCTGGAACAGGTTGCCCAGAGAAGCTGTGGATGTCCCATTTCCATTACTGGAGTGAAGTGGTTAGCATTTGCAGTGTACTGCATGGGGCAGTTAGGTGTCATTAGGAGATGTGAAGCCAGCTCAACATCTGAGCAGCAGCAGGCTGAGGTGATTGATTCATCCCAAGATGCAGGACTTGGAGCCCTGGCCTCCTTGGAGAAGGTGGGAGTAGGATTTTAACCCTGTAGCTGCTGGGATAGGATGTAGCTCGAGTGTTTCTAAGTGGTTCTTGCTCTGTAGTGATGTGGTGCAGCTATGGAGGTTGACTGCAAGCTGATCCTGCTGTAGGAGGTGGCCAGGCTTGGTGGGTTTGGGCTTGACATGTAAACTGTTTCAAGTAAACAGAAGCAGGTTGGTAGGGCTGAAGAAAGTCAGGCTTAGGACTTGTCATGAATTCCCTGGGTACTCCTTTTTCCAGTTGCCAAGTCCAGTCTGGCCCTGGTTTGATCCTCCCTAGAGAGATGTTAGAACAATTCATAAGCACCTAGACAATAATCAGGTGATAAAAACCAGCCAGCATGAATTTGTCAAGAACAAATTGTGTCAAACAAATCTCCTTCCCTTCTTTGACAGGGTAACTGGCCTCGTGGAGAACAGAAGTAGGAGATGTGATGTATCTTGACTTAAGTGAGGCTTTTGACACTGTCCAACATGACATTCTGAGAAGCAAGCTTGAAAAATATGGCCTAGATGAAATAGCCATAAGTGGCTGGAAAGCAGTGGGGGGGGAAAGTGTTCTCAGAAGTTCTTGGTGATCCTCTTCCCAAGTAGCATCACTTCCAGAGCAAGTTCTGCTCTCCAAGCCATCATTCCAAATGCTAATGAGGAAATATACTTTCTTTTCAGGGACAAAATGGGTTGGGAGTGGGAGAGCTCTGCAATGTTTTGGAGGAGATTTGATTCAGAAGGGTCTGTTTGAAAATCAACCAGGTGAAATTTGGTCAAGTGCAAAATGCTGGCCCCTGGAAAGCTGTGGTGAGTGCAGCAAGACAAAAGGCAGAAGGAATGGGAAGGCAGAGAAGGGTCTGGGGTTTGAGGAGATTCCAAGTGAAATGGAACTCTCCAAGGACATGCTATTGCAAATAAAGCACCTCTCTTTTTTTCTGGATTCTTTAACAGGAGTGTCATGTGTAAGACATGGGAAGTAATTATTTTGCACCATATGGTGCTGGTGAGGCCTCAGCTGGAGCATTGAAGCCAGTTTGGGGACTGCATATAAAGGAAGATGGAGATAAATTGGAGAGTTTCCAAAAGAAATCATGAGGAAATGAAGGATTTTTCAAAGCATGATTGAAAAGGAAAGGTTGAAAAGGGTTAGGTTTGCCTCGAGTGTTTATTGCCCTTACCCCTTTCATGAAGCAGGAGGATCTAGAAAGTCTCCTGAGCACTGAGGCCAGTGGTTTTGGTAGTCCTAATGGTGATATTGGTTATTGGAGTGACAATGCTCCTCTCAGGCATGGCTAGCTGAGGCATCCTTATGCTGAGAGGTCAGAGCAGAGGCATTGGGAATGATCTGAAAGAGGAAGCAGCTACTTGGAGTGGCTCCAGAGAGCCTCTCTGTGCAGGTAGAGAGATGAGGTTATTGGGGAACTAGAGAAGGCAATGTGCACAACTGGTGGCATTAGTCCTGTGGAGGAAACACTACTTTAGAGATGGTTATTTTTGTGTGTAGCCACATGGAGTTAAATATTATCATTTTAACAAGCTGATAACATCTTTCAGCACTCAGAGGTTTGCTCCTGTAAAGTTTCCTTCACTGGAGATTTCTGATTGGATCCAGAGTGGTTTTGTTGTGAACTGAAGTGCAATAAAGTGAGGACAAAGTTTGTAGAAAGTGGAGGAAAAATCCCATATTTACAGATTTCTTTCTTTTAAACTTTTAATTTCAAGCTACGTCTGCTGAATTAATGCTTTAGACATTGGTAGTAGTGACTGCTGGCCCTTGCTTTCCATTTCTCTGCTTGGCTGCAGGACACACACTTACAGAGAGCTCCCAAAAAGCTCCCAGCATGTGCAGATTCAGTCCCATGTGCTCTGATGAAAGGCAGAGTGTGTCTAGATCAAGCATGGAGCAGCTCAGCTCTGCAGTGCCAGCTGTGGCATTTCTCCTTTTCCTGGGGAAAGTTCCTATGGTCACCAACAAGCTATTAATAGGTCAGTAGAGAACAAGTCTTTGTAAGCTATTAACTGAAGAATGAGAAATACAACTCCTAGAAGCCAAGTCCTCCTATCCTACTGCAGGCACAGTTAGACTTCCTAATGTGGGTTCAGGCAGTTTAAGCTTCCCCAAAGTTGTAGGGATTTGTAGGGCAAGTGGAAGTGGCCTTGCAGACTGTGAAGGGGAATAGTGCCCAGACATCCCAGAAGTGCTGCCCATTTGTCACCCCTAGCTCAGGCTTTGTGGCCAGTAGAGCAGAGCAGCAAGCCTCAGCTCATGCCTGTGCTCTCCTGTGTCCCTGCTCCAGCAGCTCCATGGCTCTGCTGTGCTGAGCACTCCAGAGCTGCCCCAGCCCTGCAGCTGAGCTCTGCCAGAGCAGAGCAGAGGCACAATCCCCTCCCTGCCCTGGTGCCCACACTGCTGGGGATGAGCCCAGGACACAGTATGAGCAGAATCTGTGTCCCAGCTCATCCTGTGCCTTTCCTAGTACAATGCCTCAAAAGCATTTGTTTGCCTGGGGGAAAAAAGGGTGAAAAATGTCTCTCTTAGATACATATACTGAAACAACAACAAAAAGAGGAGGTGTGGGGAAGGCAGGACCTGCTTTGATCCCCAGCAAACCTCTGGCAGCTCTGAGTTCAGCTTCCCATGCAGTTCCTCACTCGTGGCTCTGTTGGTGGATGCTGCAGTGTCTGTGCTCTGGGAGGTTCCCCACTCACTTGCCTGTCATTTTTCACAGGCATGTGGCTGTCCCACAGCAGGGATGAAGAGCCAAGCTTCCTGCTTGAGCACTTTGCCATGTTGCAGGGCCCAGGGCAGTGGCTTTGCCTGTCTGGGTGGGTGAGAATGAAGGCAGTTTAACTCTATTTTTAATACATGTGTATCTATATATTTTTTCCTTTCCCAGTGCTGCTTTATTATCAGGGAGATGATCAAATGTCTTGAATAGTTGACTCTAGGGCTTTCACCCAAGTGCCCATGAATGCTGGAACCATCTGGTTTGGTGGCCGTTTGGCAGGGGCAGTGTGGCAGAGGCAGCTGGCAGAGGGACGCTGGGGCTGAGGAAGCAGCTCATTGTTCCCTGCCTTTCAGAGCCTCTACCCAAGCGTGCTAGCGAGCAAACCATTGTCTGTCCCCCCCCAGTCATATTGATCTGGAGAGAAGGTGGTGGGAGATGACCACATCAGAGATGCAAAGAGTTGTTTGGAGCAGCTGTATGCTGGCCAGTAGGTACCCCAGTAGGAAAGCCTCGTGGAGAGCTCCTGCACCCTACTGGGGAGAGAGAAAAGCTGATGCCAGCTTGAACTCCACACCACAGTGAAAAGGAAGGACTGTTGATACTGGGAGTAATTTGCTTTTTTGCTGCAGTGGTTGACATTAACCCTGTAGTGCCTTAGTGATTAAAGTCAGTTGTCTGGGTTGTTTTTTTTCCTGTGAGCTCATTGCAGAGAGTTTATCAAGAAGATATTACCTGCACTGAAAGACAGGAAGGATTGGATTGCTTGGATGCCAGCTCTCAGTTCTCCCTCCTATAAAAATGAATTGGTTTTGTTGTTGTTTTTCTCTATGTGGCATCACTCATGCACAGCTTAAAGTTTCCATCATTTATTTATGCTGATGAAAATACAGCAGCTGAATGGAAGCATCTCGTGGTGCTTGCCTCTGTGTCAAATGTAGCTGTGTCCCCTCTGCAGCAAGAGCTCCTCAGTGCATGGAATGATGAGCAGAGCTTGTAGTTGAGGGGAGCTGGGAAGGCTTGCACTTCATCCATTAAGGTTTGAAGCTTTTTAGTTGTCCTTGTCACTTCAGTGCATGCATGCTAATATCTCCTCCTATAAAATTTAATCTGTCGAGCTAAATGAAGGAATTAGGAGCTGAAAGACATCTTTCATTAAGCAATTAACGAATCCTCCGAACAAATCGACAAAAGCATATGTGTTTGTATTTAATAACTATTTGTGTGAGCAGCCAATTACAATCCAGGGATACAGCTCTTTCTTTTTGTTTATTTGTGCTATTAGGAGAATCGAAGCTTACAATTAAGTTGTAATTGTGCTGGAGGAAACGTGGTGTCATTGTCAACAACTGGGGCTGGGGGACTGGTGGCCTTCAAAATCATCACAGGCACAGAAAGCTGACTGTCTTGGTGTAAGAAGCTCTTTTTCCTGTCTCTTTGTGATTCCTGAGTGGAAATGATGAGGTAGAAAAGGCTCTGCAGAGGGAATACATTCAAGGCTAGGCCCTTTTACCATGAACAATGATGTCTATGTGCAGGGAGGAGGGCAGCCTGGGTGCAAGGATCATCCCCTGCCCCAGCTGAGGTGTGGTTCCTGTTGCAGCTTTTCAGAGATATTCACTTTTCAGGCTGCTTGCATGATATTATGGGCATTGCATTACTTTAGGGACACCTCACCATAACTTGTGAGTGCATGTAGGTCTGTGGCAATTGGCAGGAAAACTCCACAGAGAAGAACTGGAGGTAGAAGGACTAAAACCCCAGGTCCTTTCTTACAAAATACTGCACCTGCAATTCTCTCCCTGGGGCTGAGTGAGTCCCAGGGGAAGAGAAGTGAGTCAGGTCACTTAATGAATGCAAGGAAGGCACTTGGGTGAGAAAAACATGGATTTGGCCAGTAGGAGGACTTGTTTTTCTTTCCAGACATATAGCAAGTGACATTAAACCAGTGTGGCACGCTTGGTTTGGCTCATTTGCTTATCTTTGGCATTAGCAGTTTGCTACCTGACTGTGTTGGAGCCAGTTCTCCAAGTGTTAAAATACCCTCCCAGCTTGACAGCTCTCGTGTGTCTGGCACTGTGAGCAAAGAGCAATCCTTGCCATAAAGATTGAGAGAAAGTAAATCTCTGCTTGCCAGAGGACCAAAGCTCTGAGCAGCAGAGAGACAGAGGGAGATGTTAACACCACACCTGCTACCTTCCCCTCCTGGACAGGGGAGAGGGCTCCTGGACATCTCTGCTCCCTCTCAGCTACTTCTCTGTAGTATCTCTGAAAGCCTGCTCCAAGTTTCCCCCTGTGTGGCAGACTCAGGGTGATGTTTGCCTCCTGTTGTGGTGGAGGCCAAAGTCATCTGCTCAAGGATGCTTTCAGCTGCCATAAAATACTGATAAGACCCTTTCCTATCCTGAGAAAGCATCAAGCACTAGCAGCTTCCTTCTTGTTTATCTTTGGTTTGCTCTCTCACAGCTTCCTGGATGTAGACTTTTATTACCATCCTCTTTTATATGATTGATTCCAGTGCCTACTTGCAGTGTGATTCAGTTCCACCAGCACAAAACGATCAGTCAGTTAAATCCAGAGACTGTCCCAAGTGCAATTCCTGGATCCACTTGACTTTAATTGGAATTACACAAGCAGGAGCTGCAGAATGATCAGTTATAGTCCTTCTGGTAAAGAGCAGGAGATAGAAATCACTGCCTTGGCAAAATAAGAACTCACTGGTGTATTGCACTTGGAACATTTTCCCATGACCAGGAAAATTGTGGAGGTGCAGTTGGATATGGATATGGAGTTGTGGATTTATGCTGCAGTTAGCTGAGTTGTTAGCCTATAGCATCTTAGTATAAGAATGCACAGATCTGAATCCACCTTTTCTCTTTCCTTCTCTTTTGGTTGGTTTCATCTCCTGGAAATGTTGTGTTGTTTTGTTTTCTTTAAGCAGTCTCCTTTTCCTGGTGAAGATTGCCTTCCCAAAGCAGCATTTTGACAATGCTCCTGCTTAACATCCTTTCACAAGGTGAAGAGTATGTTAGAGAATTTGGCACAAGATTGGAACAAGGACAAACTGTTGTCAGAATTGGGTGCTGGGAGCCATATGCTTCTTTTTTGTAAAGGTGGGTCATGTTTCTAGCTGTCACATTGCTAAGAATCCTCATGTCACCCATGGACTTTAGGCAGAGACAGGGTTTCACTGTGGAGGGAAGGCAAGTCTGCCTGCTACTCCCACTTTGGCAGATGAAGCCAAGACTTGCATGACAAGGCATCTAATTTATCCAGCTTTATTTATGACATGGAAGGACTTTGCTTTCAGAGATGCTCTCCAGGTGGAACAGGACTGTTAGGCTTCTCTCTTTTTTTGGCCACCTTGTTTTATTTCCCAGAAGAGCTCTTCTTTCTCTTTCCAGAGAGAACATAACTAAATGAAGACTAGAGGTTTGCCCAACAGTCAGAAATCCTTTCTGGAGGACAAGAGGTTTTGTCCAGCTAGTAGAGGCTGTGTGCTTGCTCTCACCTGGGTCAGTCCAAGCAGTAACTCTTTGCAGGGAAGTTGCTCTGCTCTCAAGGGTTAACTTCAGGCTGTAGGCACTTTCTTCCAACCCAGTCTCAGTGAGTTTCCTGCTTAATTACAACAATGCTGAGTGTTTGTCAAGCTTCAGAATCAAAGCTGAAAGGTAGAGGGGGGTGAGAATTGTCCAAATAGAAGTAGTGATGCCTGTGTTGCCTTGCCTCTCTCCTTTAGGAGTCAATTCAGAGTCTGAGGCTTTGCTCTTGGCAGCAGAGAGGCTGCAACCTCCTGTCTCAGCAGCTCTGCTTCATACCAGTGATGGTCCTGAGGGGAAGTCAGCATCCCTGGAGATGTTTGAGAAACATCTAGATGCTCTCCTTAGGGCCATGGTCTAGTGGTGTGGTAGGGATAGGGATGGCTGGACTGGATTAGCTTAGAGGTCACTTCCAGCCTTCATGATTCTGTGTGAAAGTCAGTGTGACAACACTAGGTTAGCTTCTCCCCATGTTCTGAGGCTGAAACATCCTTGCTGAGGTTTCTGAGCAGGTTGGTCTGGGATGAACACCTTCAGGCTACTCAGCTTCATGACTTTAGGGAGTTTCTTCCAGCCCTGTGTTCTTGTTGTTTGAGTTGCCATAACCTTAATTAAGGTTGCCTTCCTACAGTATTCTTTTTCAATATGTTCTTGGAAGTGTTGGGCTGCTTGAGAACTTAAAGCAAATTAACAATACTTCTTTCTTTCTTCTCCCCCTCTGTAAAAGCTGTTTTACAATATGTCCCTTGGAAACTTGCAGCTTTCCCAGTTTCTCTATCAGAATGTGAATTGATGATGGGATTTGATGGATCATATCCTATTAGCTCTTTGCCTTGTAGGAAGCAGCCCTTGACCTATCATTTTTTTTTTCCTTCAAGCTTTATTTCATAAATGTTTTCCAAACTGATCAAAAAAAAAAGCAGAGTCATTCATTTACATTTACTTTAAAAACCAGTGGTTCATGGCTAATGAATGTATGGTTTATTAATCAGATGTATGTAGCTGAAAGAAGCCAACCCCAATCCTCTTACAATTGCCATTTTCCCCCTATTTTAACGTTATTTTAATGAGCTGCAGATTTGAATGTGGGCTTTGTTCATCTGTTGCTTCCACTCAATTGCAGTTTCACCCTAAGAAGACACAAGACAGATTGATCAGGCTCCCAGTCATTGTGAGACTTAAATGAAGTGAACAGGGCCTTATGTTTCAAAACCAAATGAGAGGATTAAAGCAACACAAAAAAAAGGAAGGAAAAAAAATGTCTCCTATGTTATCTGTCTGCTGTTCTTAAATGTGATTAAGCTACTTGCCACTAAGCACTCTGGCTTTGACTGTAAATACAGCCTAGAAATCCATCTTCATGGCCGCAGGCACCAATCAGCAAGTGAGACCATGAATAATTAGCACTTAGGAACACTTGTTCACGTTGGAATATTTCTGTGATTGCCAAAAGCACACTGGGAGGATAGGACAGTACATTTCTTTAAGGTCTAATTGGGACTCAGCTCCATGCCAGCACTGAAAACAGGAGCAAAAGCAAAGTTTTCCAGATCTTTTTTGTCTGTAGCACAAGTTTGTGTTTGGTGAGGAGAGGGAAGGAAGAAAAGTCTCAAGTGAAGCTCTGATGGATTCCTGCTTTAGGTTTTAAACCACAGCATTCAGTTTGGGGCAATAAAAGGCTCTTTTGAAGCTGAATATGAGCGTGTCTAATATTATCTGTGTGAAATGGAAGCAGATTGCAAGCACCTGTAAAAGAATGAAATGGCCTGTGAAGTGGAAGCAGGAATCCTGCATCCCACTTGATTCTTGTTCTGCTTTCTTCTCAAAGGCTCTCTGCTCAGCTTGGGAATGGCTGACAGGGAGTAGCAATCCCTGTGAGTTATGCTGGACATAAACTCCTGGAGCAGCAGTGTAGAAGCATAGCTCAGCTTTATAGGCTTTTGCTCTGGCTTGTGTGGTTAACTTTTGACATAAGTGCACTTCAACTGCAGAGCCCATGGAGGAGATGCTGGGAAAAGAGTCATCATGCTAGCAGTAATGCTTTATTTTCCATGTGTGTTTGATTCCCTTGTCTTAGGATTGATTTTGATACCAATTACACATTTCTGTTTGCACACTTCTTTTGTTACTAAATTGTTTGAGTTTTGCACAAAAATGTGAGGTGGCAAAGCAATCTAATGAAGCTGGGGAAGGCTCTGGAGCACAAGTGTGCTGAGGAGCAGCTGAGGAACTGGGCTTGGTTAGCATGGAGAAGAGGAGGCTCAGGGGAGATCTTATCTCTCTACAGCTCCCTGCAAGGAGCTTGGGGTGAGGTGGGAGTTGGTCTCTTCTCCCCAGTAGCAAGTGATAGGAAAAGAGGAAACAGCCTCAAGTTGTGCCAGGAGAGGTTCAGGTTGAATATTAGGAACAATTTCTTCCCCTAAAGTGTTGTCAGGGCCTGGCCCAGGCTGCCCAGGGCAGTGCTGGAGTCACCATCCCTGCAGGGGTTGAACAGACACGGATGTGGTGCTGAGGGACATGGTGCAGTGGTGACCTGGCAGTGTTAGGGCAATGATCTTGGATCATCACACCCAGGCTGCCCAGGGCAGTGCTGGAGTCACAACCCCTGCAGCATAATCAGCTTTTAGAATCTAGCTAGAGTGAGAGTAACAAAGGGTGGGGAAGCACAGTGCTCAGTGCATGGACTGGGGAACAGACTAGGGATGTCTTCACTGATGTAGTCTGTGGTACCAAGGTGAAAGCAAATTGGGACTTGGCTCTGTCTGCTGTGAACTGCACCATCAGTCAATATCCTCAGGATAGACACAATACCAAGAGCAGGATTCTGCCCAGGTTTGGGAGTCCCAGCATGGCTTCCTCTGGAGCATTCAGGCTCGCCTTGTCTTGCCTAAGTGTTAGACTCATGTCTGTCAGCCTCAGGAATGAAATGTGTGAGAATGAACACACTGATAAGAACAACTAATTTGTAATCAACACTGAGGTTTCATGCAGAAATGTAGAGTAATGCAGCTCTTAAATCTCTTTGATTGCCACACATTGTTTTTCAATCCTCTGCTGCATGAAGTACATTTTGTGTGTTCTAGGGAGAGGTGATAGTTAACAGACCTTGGTGTTTTCTCAGCCTTTGTGTGGCCATATGCAAAGCTGAGGAACCAAGTTCTGCTGTGTGCATCTGTGTCTGGCTGAAATCAAAGGTGACTTCATTTCTTTAACCCAAAACAACAACAAAAAATGTGTGGTGAATTGGAAGCACAAACATACAGAAGATCACTATAATGTGGATTTTTATGCAACCCGTGTGCGAAGAGAAAAGCTCCGAGAACTATTTGCCTGTGTTTTTAGCAGGGTTGGATTGCTTCATGGTTTGTTAAAGGATCTGGGAAGACAAAAGCACAGAATATACTGAAATGTGAAGCATTTGTGGGCTGTTTCTCTGCAGTGCAGGGTGCTTGGTGGCAGAGTCAGGGACTATTTCCCCATAGCTTCACAGCATTAAACAAATGTCTCTTGACATCCAGTGTATGTAAGTAACTGAGAATACACTTCATTTCATTTAGTGTTCAGCCAGCTAAAATCAAAGCATTTGGGATGTTATTACTTAGCTTTGATATAAACAAGTAATCTCCTGTGTATTATTAAGCTTGCTCAGTTTAAAGTGATATTTCCAGCCTAGCACAGGTTACCATCTGTATTTTCTCATACTATTATTGCCCTGGTAATAAGTTCAAGGTGAGATTTTTCAGGCAGCAAGCTGCAAGTCAGTTCTCATCTAAAGCCTTGAGAAAAGCTGCCTTGCCATCAGGAGCTCCTGGAGGTGACTACACCTGCCTTATTTTTATTTCTTCATTATTTTCTGGCAGCTCGTTTAAGAATGTTTAAGGCATTAAAAAGGTCTCTGCAAATAGGCATGAAAGGAGCCAATTGTTCTTGGAGCAAGGGCCAGGGAAGCAGACAAAAGAGGCCACAGTGGGATGGTAAACAGAAAGGTCCAGGAGGTATTATGATGAGGTTCACAGATACTGTGTTCCAATCAAGCTCAATAAGCTCTGAATTCCTATTGTGTTTCTCAAGCCTCCAAAAAAAAAAACCAAACCAAAAAAAAACGACATGGGAAGAAACCCTGAAGTTTTAAGTCAAATAAAAAGCACTTAAGCCAAGAGCACATGAATGTATGGCTGGGTAATGGAGCTTTCATCTCTGAAAGCATCAGAAGAGCTCCATTCAAGTGGAGCTGAAGGTTCCTTTCCCCCCTTTGAAGAAGTTTCTTTTAATGAGTTAGCATTTTCTGGGATGGATGCTGCTCCATTGAGGCCTCACCCAGCCAAGACACAAGACAGATTGTCCAAGCTCGGGGCTATTGTTGGGAGCTGATGAAGTGGAGGGCCCCTTATGCTTGATAACAGAAGTAGATGGTCAGAGCCAATAAATAAAACTTTAACTCTGATTGTTGGCTGCTTTCTGCTGAAAAGCTGCTCTCTACCCATGAATCTTCGGGCTTGAAGGACTTGTGAACCCAAAGGCAGCTCATAGCTCTGTCACACAGCCTAAGTCGCTCAGACAAGCAGCAATCTGTCCTATCTGATAAAGCCACTTTGGTCTTTTAACTTCTAGACTTCAGGAATCAACATTGTGAGTGTCTTGACAGACCATTAACTTCATCACACAGCTCTCTGCTGCTCTGTTGGCTTATCATAAAGCTGTGATGTTTGTGGGAGTTCACTTGTGCTGCCCTTGATTGTGTCTCCACAGAGCAAATAGCAGAGAGAACAATTTTTAGCTCCTGCAAGCCTGGGCTAATGTTTGAGGAAATAGGTGAAATATTTCTGTGACACCACGGAGAGTCACAAGTGCAAAAGCAGCATTAAAATGCTGATGTTCAGTGTGGTAAGAAGTCAGAATATTAACCTTAGGGCTTGGGTTTTCTGCACGAGAGGTGAGTGAGGTTTGTATTGCAGATGGAGCAGTCCTAGAGCCAGGCTCATTTCTTGATCTGAAGAGCTCTTGGTGAACAGGAGAGCAAACACAAATTCAATTAAAATGTTCTGCGTATTTACTGAAGAAATGTCATTCATTTCAATTCTAAAGGGGGAAAATCTGTTAAATATTTGTGTTCTAACTGGTTTTCTCTGAGCAGCAGTACTTGGAGTGTGGCAGCCAGGGGCTGCCTCCCTTCAGAGCTGTCAAGCAGGTACTGGGGAAGGTGTTTGGCCTTAGGGATGCATCATGTATCCTGGAGATTCCCAGTCCTTGAAGCCAAAGGAAAAGGGAGGGAGTGAAGAACCCTGAGGAGCTGGGGAAATGCAGATGTGGGCACCCTGGAGAAGGTAGGGTTGTGGGGCCACAGGAGAGATGTTGCTCTGGGAATGTCTGTTGTCTACTTGCATGAAGGTCACTTAAATCAAAGGCTTAATTCCATCTTGCTCCAACTGGTGCCACTTGCATCCTTGTTACAGTTAGCTGTCCATTGCTGTTGGTGAATGCTGTGTTGTAAGAAATGGTTGTTAAAGCAGAGACCCTTTATTTCCATGAACCAGATCTCCTCTCTGGTTTCTGCCTCTCTCTCAGAACATGCTTAGAGATTTGAAGAGGATTAGTGATCCAGGACTGTTGCTCTAGGATGTAAGCAGATCTCCTTGCTGGGGAAAGTGTCATGTGAGATTCACTCCCTGGCCCATGCTCATCCTTGCACAGAAGCTTCACTGCCAGCTCTTCCTCAGAGGGCTTGTGGCTTCCCAGGCATCCTAAATAAGAGCAGACTGTGCACCCCAGAGAGCCTAGTGAGAAGGGGAGAGGCACAAGCAGCAAACAAAGTAATCCAGAGACTTGCTTCTCCATTCCCTGTTAGCATGAAGGGAATTCTCTGGGAAGATTCAGATTTCAGAGCTCCCTGTGCAGGGAAAGCAATGTTCCTTCCTAAGGCATCTAATTATGAGCCTGCTCCTGGTATGATCTGGCTTGCATTTTCCTCGTGAAATAACATATTCCTCTTCTAAGTGCACATGGTAGGAACCTAGCCTTCAGTTTCGTATCAAGCTTCTTTTACCTCCTAATATACCTCAGGTTAGGGAGTTGCCTTAATTCCTCTACTAATGGGATTGGAGAAGCTGGGCAGTCTGGGCCAGGGCTCTGGCATATTCACAGCAGAGAAATTTAGGTGGAAGCTCCTGGGTTTGTGCCCATGTCCCCTTGGGCTGGCCCTGGGCACCCCTGAGCAGAGTGTGGCCCCAGCCTCTTGCCCCCTGCACCCTTCAGCTCTTGCTCAGCATGGAGCAGCTCCCCTCTGGCTCTGCTCTGCTCCAGGCTCAGCAGCCCCAGGGCTCTCAGCCTTTCCTCCTCACACAGATGCTCCAGTGCCCTCAGCATCTCTCTTTGAACTAGGGAGCCCAAAACTAGACACAGCATCAGCAGAGCACTGCCAGCCTGCTTTCTAAGTCTTTGGAACATGAAGCAGCATGAAGTAGGAAAGCTGTGCTTGATAAACAGCTTCTGCCAGAAGATAAAGAGCATTGGAATTCAATGTCTAGGATAAAAGTTTGTGGCTAGAGGCTCCACTGCTCTCTGTCCTTGGTGAGAATCCCCCAACTGCCAGCTCTGGGTCAAAAAGGTAAGATGTACTCTTTTGTACCCAAGCAGTGGAGTAATGAGGACATCTGTTTTCATATGGTACTTGACACACACTACCAGAAATTTGATGTCATGCTGTCCAAACTTGTACATCATTGCAGGCTTGCAGGAGCTTTTCTGATTGATTCTGACAAGTCACTGACAGTTTCTGAGGTGAAACACAGACATGACAAAGGGCAAGCAGAGGCTGCATATGTCAGCTGGAACACTCCCTTCTTGACTCAAAGGGCTGGAAATCTTCCACTCTTGTCTGTCTCTGCCCCTTGCTGCTGCTTAACCTCCCTACCCTTGCCCCAATGTGGGCAGCTTCAGACATTACTTGGTTACAGCACTGAGTCCTGCTGACTTTCCTCTTCAAAAAACTAGAGTGCCAAGGAATTTTTTTTTCCCCCCTCAGGGATGAGTGCCCATAAGGTACAAAAAAAATGTAGTTCAGTAAATCTATTCATCCTGAATCATTCAAGGTTGATTGCATTCATCATATCCCACCACAAATGTAGTATTTCGTGGCTTGTATTTACACAGGCATAAAGTTAATTTACCCACAGGGTGTCAAGCAAGTCCTTAATTCCTTTCCCAGTAGGGGTTTAAAATATCAATGCTATGAGAAAAATAAGTTTGGGGAGGTGGTTTTGTGTTGTTTAGGGTGATTGTTTATTAAGGAAGATGGACCAATTGCACTCAACAGTGCTATCCTCAGGTTTACCTGCTCTGGAATGACAGAGGATTCCCTCTGGAGCTGCTGTCAGGAAGGTCAAATGCACCATTTGTTCTCAGTCTATGTTTCTAGGTATGCTAGCAAAAGAGCAAGTGTTGTGCTGTGGCTAGCAGCTCAGAGCCACACTGTACTTGAGGGTTTGCCATGCTCTGTTCTGCTGCAGCCCTTCCCTAGGAGGTGGATGGGTGTTTTTTGGCCATGACTTTTGATCCATTCCTTGAGAAACAGCTGCTCAGCAAACACAGAGTGGTTGTGTTGCAGATCTCCTCTCTTCCAGGCTTTGACAATCCTCTCAAAGGTGTTTTTCCTAAAGTCCAGACAAAACCTCCTCTGGTGCAACTTGAGGATGCTTCCTCTTACCTCTTCTAACCTGGGAGGAGAGACCAACTCCCACCTTATTCCAGCCTCCTTTCAGGGAGTTGTGGGGACTGATTCCTTTAAGTGTGATCTCTGTGGTGTAATTCAGACAGGTCCAGTTTAACCTTTGTGTTTGAGTTGGAAGGAGGAGCTTCTTCAGCCCACAACCTCCTCCTTTCTGATTCTCTCTACAACTCCCTGCAAGGAGCTTGCAGTGAGCTGGGGGTAGGTCTCTTCTCCAGGGTTAACAGTGAGAGGACAAGAGGGAATGGCCTCAAGTTGTAGCAGGGGAGGGTTAGATTGGATATAAAGAGGAATTTCTTCCCTGCAAGGGTTGTTGAGTCTTGGCCCAGGCTGCCCAGGGAGGTGCTGGAGTCACCATCCCTGCAGGGGTTGAAGAAACATCTAGCTGCTCTCCTTAGGGCCATGGTTTAGTGGCATGGGAATGTTAGGGATGCTTGGACTTGATGAGCTTAGAGGTCTCTGCCAACCTGAATGATTCTGTGATTTTCAGTTCTGCCAAATCTTTGCCTGTTCCACTAACATACTCTCAGCTTTCTGCAGCATTCCTAGCACAATCTCTCTCCTTTCTGAAGCCTTTGAAGCTGTCAGGTGTCCATCCATCACAGCCTTGATTTGGGAAGGATTGCAACTTGAAGAAAACCACCTATGGTTATTTTTGCCTTCTCAGAAGTTGTGTAGGTGTTGTTTTCTTTAACCTTTCCTTTCCATATTTGCTTATATCTGAGCAGAGCCACACAGGCAAGCATCAGAGCAAACCTGGTCAGGCAAACAGCTGCTCTCCTAATACTTGTAAAAGAGAAACCCAACAGTTGCTCAGTTCATCACAGTCCTGACTCTTCATTAAAAGGAACTGAAAATGCAGTGCCCATGAGCCTTAAACCCAGAGAGTGACCAGCACAGAAACATTACCTGATCTGAGCTGTCACACAGTACATTTTGGTGTCTTAGGTAGGGCTGAAGCAGAGTTGGAAGTGCCCTAAGGCACAGGCTGATTCTGAGCTTCCTGCTCAGAAAGCATTTTACAGCCATGGTAAAGTGTCTCTGAAATTAAGCATCCTAAGCAGGGCTGATTGTCTCTCAGTTAATTTATGGCTCTGCAGTATCTCCACAGTCACTTGCAGTGACAGGCTGTGGCATGGACAGGGAACCTTTCCCATGGCAGACTGCATCTGCAGCCTTTGTCTGTCCCTGTGATGTCAATGTTCCTGAGGGACCTTGTCTTCCTACCAGAGGAGCTTGCTTATTGTCCCTGTTTGTCCATATGGATGGGAGGGAAGCAGGGAACCATGCTGAGTAATGCTGGAGCTGCTCCAGGTCCTTCTGAGCCACCCCAGTCTCCTGTCCATTGGTTTTGCTCCACAGAGCACATCTAACTGTGCATGGTGCATCCTCCACTGGACACTCCTGCGCAAACACACACAGACTGTCATCACTGAGCTTTGCAGGGGAAGTTCACTTTGGAGTTCTGCAGTACAGACATGCAGGTGCATTTCTGACTAACTAGGGGCATAGTTCTGCCATCAGAGAAGTCTGAATGTCATCCTGTGCTTTGGTCACACTTAGCAGCTTGGTTTCTGAGTGTCTCATTCCTCACCCCAAGAAGGACATTGAGGTGCTGGAGTGTGTCCAGAGAAGGGCAAGGAAGCTGGGGAAGGGTCTAGAGCACAAGTGTGCTGAGGAGCAGCTGAGGGCACTGGGCTTGGTTAGGCTGGAGAAGAGGTCGGGAGAGACCTTCTCACTCTCTACAACTCCCTACAAGGAGCTTGGAGTGAGGTGTGGGTTGGTCTCTTCTTCTAAGGAATAAGTGATAGGACAAGGATGAAGAGCCTCAGGTTGCACCAGGGGAGGTTTAGGTTGGACACTAGGAACAATTTCTTCCCCAAAAGAGTTGTCAAGAGCATCCCTAGCTAGAACATGCCATAAACATTCAGGACTAGTGAGCACAGAAATGAAGGAGCTCAGCAACTGAAGCTGCATTTCTGGTGTTATTCCATGGCAGTCTCGGGGGGGGGCAGGAAAATGTGTTTTGGTTTGTTTTTTGTCCATTTGCTTCCATGTTGTAGTACTTTGTTTACAAATGGTTCAGCTCTTTCCCTGAAGGAAGGGGTTGGAATGCCTCTGAAGGCAGAGGAGCTCTAGTCAGAGCTGACATTTGTGCCTTTGCTGCAGAAGGAGGGCTGGGGGTAGCTTTGGAACAAAGGCACACAATCTGCTTGTAAAGCCCCAGAACTGGGGAATTGGCTCAGGGGCACCTCTGGCCCCTGGAGCTGCCTTAAAATCATCTCCTTAATTGAGTGGGTTTAAAGGTGACTTCTCTTCCAAAAAACCTCAGACAGCAAAGAGAAATCCCACATTCATTCATTGATGGTTACTTGGTTGTTTGTTTTAATAATTCTACTTCTAATTGCTACTGCAGACTTTGACAAGAGGAGTAGTCACCTAGAAAATGAGTTCTTGCTTCCTTAGAGTCACATTTGAGTTTTGACTCAAAAAAATAGTGGTGTCTCTGCCAGAGGCAAACTGTAATCTGGCAGGGACAGGAGGCCCTAAAGACTTGTGAGGAGCTGAGCAGAATGGCTCAGAGATGTCATTTGCAAGCTTCCTGCAATAGCTTTGGGGTTGCCCAGCATCACCTCTGGAGGTTGGGATCTCTCCAGAGAAGGAGACTCCACAAGCTCTCTGGGCAGCCTGGGCTAGAGTTGCATATAGGGGAAAAAGAGAGCAGAGATCTTCAGTGCTAGGAAAAGGGTTGCTGGGTGTGTTTGCATACAAGAGAGAAAGGAATCACAAAGCCAGGTTGGAATGACTTTGGCTTCCCAGGGGGGATTAGGAGGCATTTCAGTGGTGCAGTAAATTGGTACAGAGATCTTTCACCTCCAGCCACTGGCTTCAAACTCAAGCCAAGCCACAGGCTGATGAGAACACAGTGATTTAAACCATAGCCTGCCTAGGGCATGGCCTTGGGTCACTGTGTGTTTCTCTTCAGCTGGGAAGTGGTTTTTTTTTATTCTGTTAGATTTCAGAGCCTACAAAACTGATCTATTTTTATCATCAATTAGGTATTTTGTAAGAGTTTTGTCCTGATTCAGTGATTTCCAAGCACAGCTGTTGAAGCTAGTGCAATGGTTTAGTGTGGGCATTCTTACAGGAATACAGGAGCTCTTTATTCTGGTTTATGGAAGAGCTCATGTGTGTATAGTCTTCTATACTAAAAATCCTGAGGAGTTTTCTGTTTATATAAACCTTAAACCCTTAATCTTTTATTTCTACATGATAGCTGGACTTGGATGTAGCTAATGTCATTGGGATGTTAAGTACGAGGTCACCATCTGGAGTACTGAGTCCAGTTCTGGGCTCTGCAGTTCAAGAGAGACAAGGAACTAATAATATAGAAGATATTGCTCAGCACTGAGCAGTTCCCCTCTGGCTCTGCTCTTCCCCAGGGCTCTCAGCCTTTCCTCCTGCCAGAGATGCTCCAGTGTCCTCAGCATCTTCCTAGCCTCTGCTGGACTCTCTCCAGTAGCTCCTTGTCTCTCCTGACCTGGGGAGCCCAGAGCTGGAGCCAGGGCTCCAGTTGTGCCCTCAAGAAGATGTTTAACAAAAGCCCAGATGTGCCACTCTTGCTCCTTGGAATAATGGAGATCACTTCAGGAGCAAGAACTATCCGTGTGTCAGTATGAATTGCCTGCTGAGAAAAGTACCAATTTGTACACCCTTAAATAATTCCTCTCTGGGGATAGATAATGCAATATTAGAGCATTTTAATGGTAGGGTATTGTGTTTTATCTGCAGGACTAACAGCTTGGGTACAGAGCAGTTTTCAGGGGGCCTGTGTAATGGATAATGTCTCTGCTTGAGAGATGCTTTATGTGTTGAGGCTTTTATGATTGTTTTTATTTACTCCATAGACACACTTCACAAACTATCATGGGCTGGCATCTCTGCAGTAGCTCGGAGCTGCTCTTTAAAATGTCCTTGACTTTAAATAAGTCTAGAGCCAGAATAGGCATATTCTTGGCTTCAATGGAATTTGCCTTAGTCCACTCTCTGACAAGGCTGTTTAGGAGGGAGGATGCCAGTGGTTTGCAACAGGAAAACTCTCTACTGGGGGAAAGTCAGTGCTTGACAGTAACACAAAAGGACAGCAGAGGCAGGTAGGAAGGCTTCTCCAACAAGGGATTCCAAGTTTTAATTGGACTTTTGCTTGCTTCTGCAATACTAACAGTTGGAGAATTGATTAATAAAGAAATCAAACCAGCAGAATCCTTCTGGCATCATTAGGCTTGGGGGAAGCTACTAATGTACTGCATGACTTGAACAAAGAGGCACATTTTCTGCTTGGGCTGTGTCCTGGGAAGAGCCTGAATTTGGGAAGAGGCTCATCTGGAAGGATAGCAGACTCCTTCACTGCAGTTCCTTTGTGCTTCCATGTGTTGGGGTTGAGGATGGCCAAGAAGATTTTTACCAGGGTGGGGGAAAAAACCCAAACCCACAACAGTTTTGAATATTTTACCTTAAAGAAGCAGAACAGCGTAACTCTTGGCATCTCTTTCCAGTAAGGACAAAGGGCAGAGAACCTTCCCAGGCATTGTAGCCACAGCTTCTTCCCTAGGTGATGGCTGGCCATCCAACACTAGGGCACATCCTCCTGCCCCCTGTTAGGGGAGTAACAACTTCAGCTGAAAGCATAAAGCCTTTTCTCCTGTAGGCATTGGCTGTTGCAGGATGTGCACATCACCTTTGAACAGGATGGGAAAAGAAACAAAGGAAAACTGGAGGACACTTGAGGGGAAAGTCCCCAGCAGCCTGGGGTGGGAAGTGTTGAGTCCTGAATGTGATTGCTCTCAGGAGGTTTGGGTTTGTATTCCAGCTGGGATGCTCAGCTTGGCAAAGTGAGGCAAGTGGGATGGAATAGCTCAGGGTTTGTTTTGCTCACTTTGACTGTCACCTCATTCCTCAGAGCAAAAAGCCTCCTGTTACTCTTCCCTCCCCCTCTCTGAAAGAGTCTATCCTTCTGTTGAAAACAGCTAGGAAAAGCTCTTTGTTTCTCTATTCTTCTTTCAGACTCCTCCTGGCTGTAAATCCTGGCTTAATAGGTTTTGGACCAGGCTTTTAATCCTGGAGGGTGGACACAGCAAGTTGCCTTGGGCATTTTGGTGCTGAATCTTTCTGTATTGTTAAATGTATGAGGCAGCTCAGCTCCTGGGCTGATCCATGGGCTGTTGTCCCATGATATTGTGTTATGTCCATCCTTGGACCCAGCTCTGACTTGAGGAGAAAGCTTCACTCTCCTGGCAGCATGTGGTAAAAACAGAACTTCCAGCAGCCAAAATGCTGCTGATCCCTTTGGGTGCTGGGTAAGGATTTGAAATATGAGTGTGGAAGGAGCTGTGTCAGGAAGCAGAGAGGAGTGGGAAGGTGCTGGGATGGGGAGAAGGGATGGCTGCAGCCATCCTGGTGTCAGGGGAGTGCAGAGCCAGGAAATACTGCACCTACCTCTTGTGTTTTGTAGAGCCAATTTTCCAGTCTGTTGTCTGCTGTCAAATGCAATGTTCTGAGGCATTTAAATAAAATAAATATTGCTGGTGAGTACTCTTTAGAGCCAGGTGAGCTTTCTGCAGTGAAGCTCCTAGCTAGGCAAAACATGCTGCCTTTCAGGGTGCCATACTCCTTGAAGCTTTGTTGGGATTGCTCATGAATGAAACCTGTCCCCAAAACCAAGCTGATTTCCCAAGGAGCCTGGTGCTGAGGATGCTGCTGGGGAGGTCTGGAGGCTCCTCCAGCTGCTGTTGGGCAAAGCAAAGCAGGCCTGGGGCCAGGTGAGCCTTGGCACAGAGTTGTTTCTCATGGATGGGAGATCAGAGCAGCAAGGGATGAGCCAGGCTGCGGGTGGGGATTGACAGGAAGGGTTGCATGCACCTCTCATCTCTGCTCATTGTAATCACCAAGCTCTCACATCTGTCTCTTTTCCTTATCTAATGAGGAAGGCTGTTGGTGTAATGAGGGCTGGCTGAGGTGAGGGTAGGTAGGTGGGTGGAAATCCCTCTGGAATTGGGGTGGGAGCCTGTGGTGGGGCTCTGGGGTAAAGCAGGCAGCCCCCAGCTTGAGCTGACCACCCACATCCCTCCCTTTCCTGCACCCAGCACAGCAGCTCAACCTCAGGGACTCATCCTCAGTCCAGAGGCCCCAGCAGCATGTCCCAAGAAGGACATCCCAAGAGCACAAGTGTGCTGAGGAGCAGCTGAGGGAGCTGGGGTTGGTTAGGCTGGAGAAGAGGAGGCTCAGGGAGACCTTAGCTCTCTCTACAGCTCCCTGAAAGGAGATTAGAGTGAGGTGGGGCTTGGTCTCTTCTCCCAAGTAATGAGTGACAGGACGAGAGGAAACAGCCTCAAGTTGTGCCAGGGGAGATTTACATTACATATCAGGAGAAGTTTCTTTCCTGAAAGAGTTGTTAAGCCTTGGCCCAGGCTGCCCAGGGAGGTGCTGGAGTCACCATCCCTGCAGGGGTTAACAAACATCTAGCTGCTCTCCTTACTGCCATGGGGTGCTTGGTATGGTTGGACTTGATGAGCTTAGAGGTCTCTTCCAACATTAATGATTCTGTGCTATTATTATTATGCTAATGCAAAGCTTTCCCCCCATTATTTTAACCCAGTAGAACCCTTCTTTTGCTCATTTTGAAGTACTTCAGCAGGGGAGTTGGAGCAGCAGATCTCCAGAGGATCCCTTCCAACCCCTCCCAGGCTGTGATTAACCTTGTTTGATACCATGCTAGGAAAGGGACACAGAAACCTTGTCTTTCCTTCTTCCAGAGGGTTGAATTCTTTTGTGAGCTCTGACAGACAAAGCTGGCATCCCTTGTACCAGCTCTGTGGAGCCTGTCTCCAGACATGGTGACATTGCTACAGACAGAGTTTGTCATCCATAAATTTACAGCTTATTCCAGCCTATTCATAAATTGACTGAGGTTTTTTTCCTTTTGTATTTTGAAAGGAAAGGGGGGGGGTGGAGAGAGCTAAAAAAAAAAAAAAAACCCTATTTCTAGGTGGATAAAACAGCCAGTTACAGGTTGTGTTCTATTTAGCCTTTGATTGAAACGTATTGCTCCTCGCTCTCTTTTTTTCCCCCCACCCCACCTCTGAAAATTAGAATATGGAAGAGAGATTAGAATGAAATTATCATGGCTGGGAGGCATTTACTCAGTGGTGGCAGCCCCATCAACCTGAGCCCAGAGAAAGATGATAATGCCTGAGGTTGTGCACGCCTGATATTATTGCTGTACATTATGTATGTTTCATTTAGGCTCTTTGGGCACAGCCCAGCGCCGCTGCCACCGAGAGGTAATTACTCTCCGCGCCGATGCACACTTATCAGCCCCCGCCGCTGTTTATGGCGGGGATGGAGTGTGCTTGTCACTCAAGGTCACTTGTTTGTCTGTCCTTGCTAATAGTTCTTTCACAGTTGTTTGAACTTTGGGGGTGCCTCTGAAGGCAGCTTGGCTCTAGCCCTAGCGCCTGCTGCTGCTATTTCTCGTGCTCTTCATGGATAAATGATCGTGGGAGGTTGGAGTGAGATGGGGGTAGGACTCTTCTCCAGGGTTAACAGTGAGGGGATGAGAGGAAATGGCTTTAAGGTGCAGCAGGGGAGGTTTAGAGTAGAGATAAGGAGAAATTTCTTAATGAGAGAGTTATTAGTCTTGGCCCAGGCTGCCCAGGGAGGTGCTGGAGTCTCCATCCCTGGAGGGGGTTAAGAAACATCTAGCTGCTCTCCTTAGGGCCATGGCTTAGTGGCATGGGAGTGCTAGGGATGCTTGGACTTGATGAGCTGAGAGGTCTCTGCCAAGCTCAGTGATTCTGTGGAGCTGAGCAGGGGAGTTGGAGAAAGGGAAGTATTTTGCTGGTTGGGCATGGGTGACCTCAAAGAGGTGTTTTACAGACTCTGATGGGTGTCCACACAGTCCACAGGCTACTCTAGGGCTCCTTGGACAGTGCTACAGGCATATGGTGAGAATCTCAGGGTGTCCAGCGTACGACCAGGAGTTGGACGTAGATAATCCTTATGGGTCCCTTCTAACTCAAACTGTGCTGTGATTGTGTGATGCTTCTCCTCTAGGGCTGCTCAATATTGACTGTTTGTGAACAGGGCTCATATTTGCACCCTGCTTTAGCAAGGACTTGGACTACAGGTTCCTTCCAGCCCCTACCAGTCTGAGGTACTGTGACTCAGGATACGTATGGAATGGACTGAGCCACCTTGCCTTCAGATCAGGCTTTGCTTTTCTGGAAGAAATCCTCACAAAAGCACTCGAGTATTGCATAAAGTAGGTTTTATTTTATATAAAAATATATAGGCGGAGGGATACGCTCGGTAGCCCGTGGCGGAGGGATACAACAGAGAATTTGAGCCACACACAGGAGCCTGGAAAACCTATTTTATGCAATACCCGAGTGTTTTTGTGAGGTTTTATTCCCCATGGTAGCCCCACATGCTGCTTCTCAATAATTCTGCTGCTCTGCTGGGGCAGAAGTCTATCATCTCATTATTCAAGGGTTGGAGCTCCTGACAAGGTCCATGGATGTTTCGCTTAATTTGATTTCATCCATAGAAAAAGCATTTCACTTCCATGGGAGGAATTTCACTCTTGCCTTGCAGTGCTCTTCTGAGGCATTGTGATCCTAACCTCAGAGAATCATTAAGGTTGGAAGAGACCTTTAAGATCATTATGTCCAACCATACCTATCACTCCCATGGCACTAAAGAGAGCAGCTAGATGTTTCTTAACCCCTGCAGGGATGGTGACTCCAGCACCTCCCTGGGCAGCCTGGGACAAGATTAACAACCCTTGCAGGGAAGAAATTCCTCCTTATATGTAATCTAAACCTCCCCTGCTGCAACTTGAGGCCATTTCCTCTCATCTTCTCACTGTTAACCCTGGAGAAGAGACCTACCCTTACGTCACTCCAACCTCCTTGCAGGAGTGAACCCTGCATGTTCACTCCAAAGGTGCTAACTTGCCTGGATCTGCTTAAGATTTTGGGTGTGCAAATGGAGAGTCGAGTGATTTGGTTTCTTCCTGTCTGCAGCTTGCCAAGCTTCCACGTTTTCAAACCACTTTCCTTGTCTTAGTTCTTAGTTACCAGAGTGTTACAAAGAAAGGGTTTTGATCTCATGTAGCTAGCACAGCATTAATTACCCTGACACTAATTAAACTGCATCAAACAAATACCACCGTGGTCCTCAGGGGGACAACAGAAGGCAGTTTAAAATAATTACTGGAGCTTCATGCATGTGTGAAGTTTTCATTACTCTTAGGACACAAGCAAAAGAGATTTGATATCATTAAAATCTCCCCCCCCCTCCCCTTTTAGTGTTTGCAGAAAAAATGACTAAAATTTCCTCCGAGCATATTGATGTCTAAATAGTGGTGATTTCAGCCCTTGCAAAGAGGAACTCTTCTTGAAGGGACTGCAAGGCTGTGAAGCAGGAACAGGTGTTCCAGTCCACATTCTGGTATGATTATGGATTAGCTTATGTTTGTCAGACCATTTCATTAACCACCCACTGCTCTCCCATATACATAGACTTTGTTCTTCCTGAACCATGAAATGAAATGCATATATCTTCACTAATGCTGCCTCTCCATGTAAATGAGAGAAGGAGGCTTATTACCAATGGCTGCTGCTGGGAAGCACCTACCTCTGGATACTTACAGGTAATAAACATCTCTGGGGAAGAAGGAAGCAAGATCTGTGGAGCTCTGCAAGTGATACAAAGCCCAAGTGCCTTCCACCTTATCCCAGTATTAATAGATGGCAGTTCCCAGCCACGTGGATACATCCTAAAGCACCTTACTGAACCAGAAGGCTCTATTCCTTGTCATCTTCCTTTATATCTTGCAGATGGTTTGCAGCTAGCTAAACTTTGCTAGTTAACAGCAGCTTCTCTGAGGGCAGTGGGCTTTGAGCAAGTGCTGGTTTCTGGATCAGTGGTTGCTGCTCCCAGAGCCTGCAGCAGCTTCATAGGCACTTGGAAAATGTTGGTGGAGGAGTGAATATCTCTGCCTGGGGTGAGGGCTTAGACCAGATGAGCTTTGAAAGGTCCTTTCCAACCCAGCCCATTCTGTACAGCTCACAGAATCCCAGCAGAGTGGGGATTGGAAGGGATCTCTGGAGATCTAGCCCTCCCAGAGGTGCTCCAGTGTCCTCAGCATCTTCCTAGCCTCTGCTGGACTCTGCAGCAGTTCCTTGTCTCTCTTGAACTGGGGAGGCCAGAACTGGACACAATACTCCAGATATGGCAGCACAACCTGGCCAGGGTGTCACCACTCCTCCCAGTTTGGCATCACTAGCAAACTGGTTGAGGATACACTGTGTCCTTTCATTCATATCCTGGATGAAGCTGTTCAACAGGATTGGACCACTACTGGTGTCTGGAGAACACAAGGGTCACTTAGCCTCTCTGTTCTTGAGGTTGATGTGGTGTCAGTGAACTTCTTTGCATTTGATACTGGTGGCAGGTGATAAGGTGAGAGGTATGTGAGAGACAGAGTGTTCCTTGAGCTGCATTAGTTGTAGCCTTCAGAGTGTGTGATTCTTGCCCCAAATTTGGATGTGTATAGTCACATCTCATAACCCACTTATTTTCTCCCTCCTTTGAGGACCTATTGAAAAGCTCTGGCTGTAATGGAAGGTCTGGTGATGCTAGTGGTGCTGTTTTTTCCTTCCCATTCAAGTGATGCCTTGCTATGAGTAAACCTTGCTGCTGGAGTCTCACCTCGCGTTCGGGCTGCGCAATCGACAGAGATGAGCAGAGCTGAGAGCAGAGGAAATGCAACATTAATCCAGTTGTAGGATTCTGTGAACCCCACAAACAGGCTCAGCAGAGTCCTTTTTATTTCTTTGGAGCCAGATGGTTTGTCCTATTTTAAGCTGCTAGATTCTTCATGCCTTTCTTTTGGATGTCATTGGTTTTAACTGCCAGACAGTAGCTACTGTTAGAACTTGCCTTATTCCTGGATTATTTCAAGAGTATTTTTGGCACATTCAAATGCTCATACTGTACACCAAGTTAATTTTTCCTTACACTTAGCTCATAAGTGGAAAAAAAGTGTTTATATAATGAAAAAAAACCCCTCTGAAATGAACAGTTCCTTTTTTTCCCCCCCCTTTCTTTTGACATGATGTTGACAGAAGTCGCTTTGATGTAGTTTAGAGTCATGAATTTTCTATCTGTTCTGTTTTTCCTGGGGCTCCATCTCTTCAGACATCCTGATCTGTCATTTTGCAACACTTTGTGAAGTGCTTGACAGAGAGTGGTTTTGACAAGTGCTGGACATCAGCAGCAATTCCAGATCAGCAGTGTATATTTCTCCAGGTGAAGTGACAAACCATCGGCAAGCCTCAGCAGAGCTGTGCACTCTTCAATCCCATCTCGTGCTGCAAAGCAAGGCTTCTGCTGCCTTCTCTGCTGCACTGGCTCAGGCTTCAGCATCTGCTGCAATTTGGGATTGGGAACTCTGCTGGTTTCTTCTTTCCTGATGAAGAGACTGAGCTCTGAAGTGCAGCACAGCAAATATCTGGTGTAATCATAATTTCCGTGGTGTTCTCAGCATGGTTGGAAGGAACTTCTGGGCATCTAGTCATCTTTGACATAATATATATGTGATTGATTGACTCTGGGTTTGTTTTGGGTTTGTTATGCCATTTTAATTCTGAACTAGGCTCTCTAAAGAACATCCTTTGGGATAGTTGTTATTGATGCATCATTCCATTGCCTATACCACTTCCCAAACCCATCCTTGATGGTGATTTGTGCCACGTCCCCCACCAGCACTCCTAGATTCCAGATTTACATTCTGTAGCAGATCAGAAAAATGTAAAACATTTCCTATAATTATTTTGCATCTGTATTCACTCAAGAAACAGCTGTTGAAAGTTGAGGGGGATGCAAAATGGCACAGCCTGAAGATGTTCTTGTTCATTCAGCTAACTCCTCTTTGATGTGATACCTACTGGCAGGGTTGTGTGGTGAATTCAACTTCTTTGACAGCCATCAGCCCCACTGACCAGTAGCTTCAGTTTTTTGTAGTTAGGGGAAAGAGGAGGAAAATATTTCCATAATTTAGCTCTTTTTTTTTCAGCTGCTGGATCAGAAGCCCCTGCCAACTGCTATCTAAATCAACACCATGCCAACATGTTCTGGAGTCCGAAGGTCACTCCAACATCTGGCCCCACAGTCTTGTTCTTTAAGGTTTGTCACTGGGCAGCATCTGTTTATAGATCCTTTCTCAACCTCCCTTTGATCACTTTGACAGCAAAAAGAAGCTTCTATCACCCTTGATGTGTTAAGAGGAAAAATAGCAGGAACACCAGCCCTGCTGTAAAATTGGGTGCAATTTTTACTAGATCTGCACTTTCAGGGTTTGGGTTTGTTTTTTTCTAGTTTAATTGTTTTTTTTCCTGTTGGCTGAGTTAGGAGGAATTATGTAGGACTTGCTGCTGTTGAGATAGAAAAACCCAATATTGTCAGAGCTGATCTGTGCAGTGGGGATGTGAAAATGGCTACACTAAGCAGGTCTGGCCCAGCTGAGCTTGGTCAGCTGTTTAAAAACAAACCAACCTAAAGTTTGGGAAGTGAGCAGAGCCTGCATGGGTAGCTCTGCTCTGGTTTGGGTAATGTTAGCTAACTCTGCTAGTATCTGTTCTGGGTGCTCCTGCAAAGTTGCCTACCTCATGCAGGTTTAGAGATGCAGCTGTGTCTGCTGATAGTTCTGAACCATGGGAAACAATGGGAATCCTGNGTGAACCCCACAAACAGGCTCAGCAGAGTCCTTTTTATTTCTTTGGAGCCAGATGGTTTGTCCTATTTTAAGCTGCTAGATTCTTCATGCCTTTCTTTTGGATGTCATTGGTTTTAACTGCCAGACAGTAGCTACTGTTAGAACTTGCCTTATTCCTGGATTATTTCAAGAGTATTTTTGGCACATTCAAATGCTCATACTGTACACCAAGTTAATTTTTCCTTACACTTAGCTCATAAGTGGAAAAAAAGTGTTTATATAATGAAAAAAAACCCCTCTGAAATGAACAGTTCCTTTTTTTCCCCCCCCTTTCTTTTGACATGATGTTGACAGAAGTCGCTTTGATGTAGTTTAGAGTCATGAATTTTCTATCTGTTCTGTTTTTCCTGGGGCTCCATCTCTTCAGACATCCTGATCTGTCATTTTGCAACACTTTGTGAAGTGCTTGACAGAGAGTGGTTTTGACAAGTGCTGGACATCAGCAGCAATTCCAGATCAGCAGTGTATATTTCTCCAGGTGAAGTGACAAACCGTCGGCAAGCCTCAGCAGAGCTGTGCACTCTTCAATCCCATCTCGTGCTGCAAAGCAAGGCTTCTGCTGCCTTCTCTGCTGCACTGGCTCAGGCTTCAGCATCTGCTGCAATTTGGGATTGGGAACTCTGCTGGTTTCTTCTTTCCTGATGAAGAGACTGAGCTCTGAAGTGCAGCACAGCAAATATCTGGTGTAATCATAATTTCCATGGTGTTCTCAGCATGGTTGGAAGGAACTTCTGGGCATCTAGTCATCTTTGACATAATATATATGTGATTGATTGACTCTGGGTTTGTTTTGGGTTTGTTATGCCATTTTAATTCTGAACTAGGCTCTCTAAAGAACATCCTTTGGGATAGTTGTTATTGATGCATCATTCCATTGCCTATACCACTTCCCAAACCCATCCTTGATGGTGATTTGTGCCACGTCCCCCACCAGCACTCCTAGATTCCAGATTTACATTCTGTAGCAGATCAGAAAAATGTAAAACATTTCCTATAATTATTTTGCATCTGTATTCACTCAAGAAACAGCTGTTGAAAGTTGAGGGGGATGCAAAATGGCACAGCCTGAAGATGTTCTTGTTCATTCAGCTAACTCCTCTTTGATGTGATACCTACTGGCAGGGTTGTGTGGTGAATTCAACTTCTTTGACAGCCATCAGCCCCACTGACCAGTAGCTTCAGTTTTTTGTAGTTAGGGGAAAGAGGAGGAAAATATTTCCATAATTTAGCTCTTTTTTTTTCAGCTGCTGGATCAGAAGCCCCTGCCAACTGCTATCTAAATCAACACCATGCCAACATGTTCTGGAGTCCGAAGGTCACTCCAACATCTGGCCCCACAGTCTTGTTCTTTAAGGTTTGTCACTGGGCAGCATCTGTTTATAGATCCTTTCTCAACCTCCCTTTGATCACTTTGACAGCAAAAAGAAGCTTCTATCACCCTTGATGTGTTAAGAGGAAAAATAGCAGGAACACCAGCCCTGCTGTAAAATTGGGTGCAATTTTTACTAGATCTGCACTTTCAGGGTTTGGGTTTGTTTTTTTCTAGTTTAATTGTTTTTTTTCCTGTTGGCTGAGTTAGGAGGAATTATGTAGGACTTGCTGCTGTTGAGATAGAAAAACCCAATATTGTCAGAGCTGATCTGTGCAGTGGGGATGTGAAAATGGCTACACTAAGCAGGTCTGGCCCAGCTGAGCTTGGTCAGCTGTTTAAAAACAAACCAACCTAAAGTTTGGGAAGTGAGCAGAGCCTGCATGGGTAGCTCTGCTCTGGTTTGGGTAATGTTAGCTAACTCTGCTAGTATCTGTTCTGGGTGCTCCTGCAAAGTTGCCTACCTCCTGCAGGTTTAGAGATGCAGCTGTGTCTGCTGATAGTTCTGAAACAATGGGAGTCCTGTTGCTGTTGTTAACTCTTAGAGGTATTGTTTCAAAACAACGCAGAGCTTAGAATCATAAAGGTTGGAAAAGACCTTTAAGATCAAGTCTAGAAGTCAACTAGTACTGCCAGCTCACCACTAACCATGTCCCTCAGCATCCCATCTCCAGGGCTTTGCAACCCCTCCAGGGATGGAGACTCCAGCACTGCCCTGGGCAGCCTGGCACAGGGATTGACAACTTTCTGGGGCAAGAAACTGTTCCTTATATCCAACCTAAACCTCCCCTGACACAACTTGAGGCTGTTTCCTCTTGTCCTGTCACTTGTTGCTTGGGAGAAGAGAGCAACCCCCACCTCACTGCAGCCTCCTGTCAGGGAGTTATAAAGAGAGCTAAGGTCTCCCCTGAGCCTCCTCTTCTCCAGCCTAACCAACCCCAGTGCCCTCAGCTGCTGCTGCTCCTCACAAGATCACTTGGTCTCTTCTCCCAGGTAACAAGCAACAGGACAAGAGGAGGTGGCCTCAAGTTGCACTAGGGACGCTGGGAAACATCTCTGAGATGCTCTGAAGGGAGAAGGAAGAACTTGGTCCTTACTGAACCACATCCACTAGCTTTGATGGCATGACCACTCAGGGAGATTTCTGGTTGTATTGAGAATGGGAAAGGTCAATCTTCAGAGAGATTGCTGAGGAAGAAGTGGCAACATTTTGTGCTAATCTCCTCTGCAGTGAAGGCCAAGGCTGAGCCTGCAGCTCTGAAATACACAGAGGGTAGGTGCTTCCATAGTAACTGTGACAGCAGTGTAGGCTTTGCATTTCAGTTCCAGCTAGCACATTTAGTAGTGGATGGACTGTTGAGGATAGATTACCTCAGAGTAATCTTGCTTTTTGTCAGAGCAGTGTGTTGGGACAATGGGCTGATGGCATGATCCCACATCCTGTCTCTTTCTTGGAATCATGATGTTTCCTTTGTAGTTTCTCTTTCACATCCACTTGGAAGTGGGATCCAAGCTCCTTACCTTGTACCTTGCTGCTTTCAACTGCACCTTGCTTAATCCCTGCCTTTGTGTCTTTCCTTCTTTAGCCTCCCTTTGTAGCAATGTTTTCTCTCTCTGCTCTAATGCAATCCTCTTGTCACAGGGCTGAATTGGTGACAAGCAGCCCCTGGGAAGCCAGAGTTGCACTGCTGGTTAAGGTTTGTTTTCTGTGCTGAAACTTGCCAGGGATGATACTGAAAGCTGAAGAGCCTTTGCAAGGCAGACCAGAATATTTGATATGAAGAAGGAAGAGGCCTGAATGCTGTTCAAACAGCATTTTACAGAGGTGTATTGCCACATTCCTTGCACAACCAGCCAGGCTCATAACTGTGGATGCCACCTGTAATTAAAACTGAGATAATCCCAGCAATTGGAGGAAAGTCTGTTATGATTAATATCCATTTCCTAGTTGCTTGCTGCAGTGAAAGATAATTGATTGTAAGGGCATTTTTAGAAGCAATACAATAATCTTCTCTAACCAAAAGCAAATGTTTAAAAAGTAAGACAATGGATAATGCAGTTAATTATGAGGATATTACAGTAATCTAAGCTCCTTGGTAGAAAGCTAGTGCCTAGGGACAATATTATCTACCCATGAAATGGAAGTGAACAATAACATTCATTTTACCATTGCAGTCATGGAGATGGCAGATGGAAGGGAGCTGCAGCTCTGTGGAGTTGCTTAGCTTGAGATTTCAGAGCAGTTCTTGAAGGTGCAGATCTGTCTTCATCAGTAGATCTTCTATCTTGATGTATCCTAAAAGGATTCCTTGAGAGGAGGGTGGCCAGCAGCTCCAGGGAGCTTCTCCTCTCCCTGTCCTTGGCCCTAGTGAGGCTACATCTGGAGTATTGTGTCCAGTGCTGGGCTCTTCAGCTGAAGAGAGGCAAGGAGCTACTGGAGAGAGTGCAGCAGAGGCTAGGGAGATGCTGAGGGCACTGGAGCATCTGTGTGAGGAGGAAAGGCTGAGAGCCCTGGGGCTGCTGAGGCTGGAGCAGAGCAGAGCCAGAGGGGAGCTGCTCCATGCTGAGCAAGAGCTGAAGGGGGCAGGGGGCAAGAGGCTGGGACCACACTCTGCTCAGGGGTGCCCAGGGATAGGAGCAACAGGCACACACTGGAAGCCAGGAGCTTGCAGCTGAGCAGGAGGAGAAAGTTGTTTGTTGTGAGGGTGCAGAGCCATGGCCCAGGCTGCCCAGAGAGCTTGGGGAGTGTCCTTCTCTGCAGAGATTGCCAAGGCCCTGGAGGTGATGCTGGGCAAGCTGCTGGGGCTGAGCCTGCTGGAGCAGGAGGATGGACTGGATGATCCCCAGAGATCCCTTCCAACCCTCCCCATGCTGGGATTCTGTAGAGTTACAGCTAAAGATCTTAAGACTTTCCCAAGTGTATTCCTAGGCTTTCCATCATAGCGTCAGTGCCAGGTTTGAGGGCTGGGTTTGTCTCCAGATGATGGCTGAGGCTGTGTCCATAGCCTGTGTGTTAAAGACACTAACTCCACAAGCAAGGCTTCCTCCAGGAGGGATTTCTGTCACTTGCAGACACTGCCTTCCAAACTTTGCCACAGCATTTCCACACCAAACCTTAATGAAGGAGAAACAATCAACATCAACACTCAATGTTTCAAATGCCACTTTGCAAGGACATAAACAAAAGATATGGCTGATAGGAGGTGTGAAAAATAATACTGCCCAATTGCTGCAAGCTCTTATCAGTTGGGTGTGTGCTTCTGATTTGCCTACAGTGTTTTGCTGCTATTACAGATGGCAGTAGAAGCTCAGGATTCAATTACTGCTCTGAGACTCAATTAGACTTCAACAAGTTGCTGCTGGTAATGCACAAGTAGGTGAAATGCAGCAGTGCTAGGAAGGAAAAGGGCAGGAATTGAATTAGCTCTCTGGATGGGGTGGGTAAGACTCTGTATGGTTTTTATCTCATGTTGTTTTTTCATTATAAAGGAGATTTATTAGGAAAAATGAAGATACTTGATTGTCAGTGGTGGAGGAAAAAGTTTGCATGCGTTAGAGTGAAAGGAAGTTGTTGTTTGATGTGCTGGTGGTTGATTTATTTGTATGTCTATATGTAGCTGACATACTTTTCTGTGATCTTCAGTAGTTTTTCCAGCAGTCCCTGAGGGGTTTGCTGTGTGATTCTCTTGCTGTGCTGTTCAGAGGAGGAGTGTGCTGGGCCAGGCAGTGCCCTGGGCTGGGGAAGTGGAGCTGCAGAGGCTCAGAAGCTGGAGGCAAGGTGAAGGAGTGGAGAGGTAGGAAAGAGTTGCTTTGTAAGGACTTGGCTGTGGCAGTTTTGAGGTTGATACATGATTTTTGCTGCCTTCTAGCTGAATTCAGGTTTGTGGCACATCCAGTGTCTCCTGGGCTTGTCCTGTGGCTTTCAGCAGGTATTTATCAAGAGAAACTAAGATGCTTCTTGTTTTAGTTGAAATGGGATCTGAACCAAAACAAAAAAAGGTCACTTTTTACCCTGATTGGGAAGCAGTCCCAGATTGATGATTAGGGGAATGATATCAAGCTTGTTCTGACTTTCTTCTTATGGTCTGGAGATAGCCTGGCCCTGGGCTTGAGTCATAGAATTATAGACTCATTTGGGTTGGGAGAGGTCTCTAAGATCATCAAGTCCAACTGTGAACCTAACACTGGCAGCTCACCCCTAAACCATGTCCCTCAGCACCACAGCTCTTTGCCCTTGAACTAAATCCCATGAATCAAACCAAACAATCCATCTTTGGCCATTGAGATCCCCAATCTGTAAAGAGCTGCCCACAGAATTCTGCAGAGTGCTTTGAATTAGCCATTTGCCTGGGTTCTGCAGGCTTTGGAGCCACATCTTTCATGGGGCTTCAATTTGCTGCATTTTCTTCCCAGAAATAGTGGCTAAGCCCTGGCCCAGGCTGCCCAGGGCAGTGATGGAGTTACCATCCCTGGAGGGCTTCACAAAACATGATGCTGAGGGACATGGTTTAGTGGTGAGTTAGCAGTGTGAGGTTAACAGTTGGACTTGATGATCTTGGAGGTCTTTTCCAACCTTAATGGTCCTAGGATAAGCTCACAAACCTCTAACAGACATGTCCTGAATGACATAATCCTACTGAGCACCCTTGCTCATTTCCTTAATGCTGTGAGTCATTCAGCTGCTGGGCATTAGTTAAGTTGTTACATAGATGATTTCCCTCATAATTGTAGGGAGTTTTGCTGCCTTGTTTGTTCCCTTTTTTTCTTTGGCAAGCAGAATTGTTTCACTGATGCTAAGAGAGTTGCCTGGTGCTGTTGTGAGCTTAGCCAGCTGGGAAGCTGCACTGAGCTTTGTTCCTACCCTGGGCTCACTTAGGAAATGCAACCTATTAATTATTGGACTAAAATAGAGCCACTGGGCTCGATCCTGGGGGATATTCCACTTTTCTCCTGCTGCTTTACATTCACATTCCTTTTAAAGGCAGCTCAGGCTGTTTCATTACATCTCTGTGTTGTTTCCCTTGGCTCTCACTGCCTGGTCCTTCTAGATTCTTCAGGCAATGTTTTCTACTGTGGATTAAACTGAGCTTTCTGCTCAGGAGCTGTCATTCTGATCTCTTACTTCCCCCTTGAAGCTGTAGTTGAACATTGAGGTGTACAAGGGTGAGGGACAGGGGTGCAGCACCTCTGAGTCACTGTTGTCAAGGGTCAGGGCTGGGCTGGCCATCAGATGAGTGACAGAGGCCCTGTGCCTTCCTGAAGGGAATGAGGGAGAGAGACTGAGGGGCTGGGAAAGAAAACTAAACCAGTGGAAGGAAACAGATACAAATAGATCCAAAGCCAATCTCCAGCCCAAGGCCTGATGGCAATGCCAGCACTGTCACCACTGATGCTGTGGCAGCACTGGGCAAGTCCCAGCCTGGACTCAGTGGCAGCTGGGAACTGGATTCAGGAACACATGGAGCAGGATTGAGGCAGAAGGGACAGAGTCCTCCTGGAAGAGACTTGAGCCTGGGGATCCCTCAGCTTGATCCTGCCTAGGACATCCCTGGATGCAATCCCTTGGTGGTCAGTTGAGGGTCACCTGTGCTGTGCCCTCCTCCCCACAGCTGCCACCTGTCCCTTGCTGCAGCCCAAGGTGTGCCCAAGAGTTAGCAGTGCCCTTGGTGTGCAGAGGAGCAAGGGGAAGGCAGAGCCTTTGTGCAGCCCAAGCCTGGGCAGCAACTCTCCCCAGGCACTGTTCTCCCTGCTAGCAGCACAGACTCGGAGAGAAGATGCTGGCAGCTTCAGGCAGGGCCTGGCTGAGCAGAGCTGAGCTGAGCAGGGACATCCCTGAGCAGGGTTAGTTCTAGCTCAGCCCAGGCCAGCTGTGGAGCAACTCTCCAGAACAATATCCATCTTCAAGCATTGAAGTGGTTGACCCCCAGCTCATCTCTGCCAGAACAGCCCCATTCTGCCTCTCTTCCCTTTCCCCTTTGGCTCTTGCTGGTGTTGCAATGAACTTGTTGGGAAGTTAATAGCTCTCACAACAATTTTTATTTTCTAAATGAAACAATGCCCCCTGGTGCTCTAGGATTTGAGAGGTCTGAGTTTACAGGCAAAACAGAGATAAAACCACTCCAAAACCTTTGCAGGTAGCTCCTCCTTGCTCCTCAATCTGCCAGCGACCACTCCAGAGCTGTCACTCCTGGCAGGGAATAGGGAGAGGAACTCTGTCAGTGCTGAGCAACAAAGGGAAGTCACAGGGAGAGGAATGGGGAAGAAGAACACCCTGGAGGAGAGGCAGATGTTAGTTATGGAGGGGAAAAGCAAATTAGAGCTGAGGAAAACAAACCAAAAGGGTCAAGACAAGCAAGAGTCTAATGAATGGAACAGTCAGAGAGAAGTCAAATTAAACCTGGCTGCCTAATGGGATGTAAAATCTAGGTAGTGATGGAGAAGAAGCAGTAATATGAAAAAATGGAAGCACTTTTTTTATCAAAAGATTGAATTTAATAAAGGCATTAGAGAGGAAAAGGGCAAAGAGGGTAAGTGTGGAAAATATCCAATCAAGAGCAGTAAATTAAAATGGCAACTCTCAAAAGGAAGAGGATCTAGAAGGAAGGTATAGGTGAAGTGCAGGGATGCTACAGGAATTAGTAGAATAAATGCAGTTTGATCTTCTCTGTGCACTAGCAAAACAGGTTAGTGATGCAGAAACTGAACCCCAAGTCCCTCTGGAGTACCAATATGAGGAAAGCTGAGGAGCAATGAAGTGAACAGTTGTCTCTCCTCACTTTAGCCTTTCACTGGCAGTTGGTTCTTTCAGAATGAAGATGCTGAAATCCAGAAGTGTTCCTGATGAGCATGGCACGTGTGTGTGAAGCACAGGAATGTGGCTTGTCCTGTCTGCAGACAGCAGGCTCCAAGGGGTGATGGTTTGAAGCTAGAAGAGGAGAGATTTTGACTGAATATAAGAAAGACTTTTTCCTAGGTTGCCAGAGGGGTGGGAGATGTCCCATCCCTGGAAGCATCCCAGCTCAGGTTAGCTGGGGCTAGGAGCAACCTGCTCTAGTTGAACATGTCCCTGCTGGCTGCAGGGGATTGGACTAGATGAGCTTGAAAGGTCATTTCCATCCCAAAGCAGCCTGTGATCCTCAGCTTTGGAAGAGTGATCAGCAGAGCAGAGACTGCCAGCAATCTCCATCTCTGAGGGAGCACAGGGCTGTGAACACTACCACCAGAGCTAGCTGTAAAGCCAAGTTACACCAAAGCAATGAAGCAGAAGGAAGGCAAAGGAAACCACCTTGCTGCTGCAAGATGTGTAAGGAACCTGTGCTCTCAGGGCTTTTTGCAGTGCCAGGCAAGGATAAGCTAGCACAGCTCAGGAGCCAGGGATGTCTGCAGATGGCTTTAAGGTAGCTTTGTGTTCCCAGAGCCCTGGAGCAGCAGTGAGCCCCTCAGTGTAAGTTAGGATAGCCTGGAGGCTGCTCTACATCACTGTGGCTGCCAGGGACCCTGCAGCAGCACAGTGGGGTTGCTGGGGCATGGCAAAGCCTTAGCTGTCCTCCTCCTCCTCCTTTGGCCATGTCCTCTAGCCCAGCCAGAGGAGCTGTTGGAAGGGGGTGGAGGGGAACTGGGGGAGAAGGGAAGGCAGAGAAACAACCTTGGGCACACTGAACCCCTCCAGATGTGCTCCTTTGCAGGGCAGAGCTCCCTGAGCAGCACTGTCTGATTTAGCAGCAGGATGGTGCTGGCATCCTGTCCTGACACACAAGTGCCTTGGCTTAGGGAATAGCTTCATTTTTCCTGGAGGATTGATGGCTTAGTCTGTCATTTGTTTGTTGGAGCTGTTTGATCTGATGCTTTCCCCTCACATATTTGAGGCAGGCATATTATGGATCAGTGTTGCTTTGTGGTTGTTTTTTTCTATTGCTGGGAATTAATTTTTCACCCAGGATTTTCATTATAATGATATAAAACAATCACTTGTGCTTTTTGCTTGAATAGGAAGGATCTGGTTTCATTTAGCCATTATATTTTATGCTATCTTGGGCTTCCCACTTAAAATCCCCAAGTTTTTGTTTTGTTTTAGCATAACAATAGTCATATTCACTGCTGCTGCTTCCACTGCAACAAAAGCACTTGGATGTCAGTTCATAGATTGACATAATCAGCTTTGTCTCTTAATTAGAAAAGAGAATAAAGCTGTTTAGGAGTGTCAATAAAATGACAGATGTATCATTAACAGAAGGCTGTGTTGGACCAGAATGGTACAAATGCTTGGAATGGAAATGCTACATTTTTGTTACTGATAACCTTTCTCATTTTCATTTCCTTACAATTGTTTTCTAATTGAAAAAGAATAAAGCCAAAGGTACATAATAGAGCAGAGAAATGGAACAGTTATGGGTGGTGGAGAACCTAAATTCCTTCTGTACACACTCAAGTTTGTAACCCAAGCAGACAAACCTGTTACCCAGGATTTCTGCAGCCTGATGCTCTCCTCCCCAGCCCTGAGGTGTCCCCAGTTGTTCAGGAGGACAGACTGGACTAGGACATCCAGGATACCTCTCATACCTGACTTGTTGACGTGAAGTCTTTTGCCCATCAGGCTAGTGTTGGCTCAGGTGAGCCCATCCATGTTGTCCACACTTCTCCATCCCTTTGTGATGCTGTTGGATGCTTCTTCCTAGCACATGTGTTCCACCTGGAGAAGGCAGGTGGGATGTGCTAGGTGTGCTTGGACTTGATGATCTCAGAGGTCTCTTCCAACCTTAATGACTGTGTGATTCTGTGACCTCAGCTGGTCCTTTCCACCCTTAACCATTCCATGATCCTTGTGGGTCTCTTGCAACTCAGGAGATTCAAGGAAATGATGTGGTGAGATCTTTTTCCTCCCTTGCTTGGGGTTTTGTGTCACCTGTGGGTGAAAGGTGCTGAAGGGGTGGTACCCTGCAGAGTGACATCCTCAGAGAGCTTTGGTGGCTGCCTTGCCACCAGATGCCAATCATCCACCAGCAGTGGATTTGCAAGATTATAGGACAGGGGAAAGAAAAAGAGCTGAAGGTTAAGCACAGGGCACAATAGAGATTACTTATGGTAATGAATTGTATAATTTTTCTAGACAGATCTGGATTAATGTTTATCCCAGGCAGGAGATTACTGGAGATGTCTGATTTTAGTTGTAAACAGACATTATTAAACAGAAGGTTTATGTTCATGAAATGTGACTATGGGTGTTAAAGTACTTATGATTTATTATGTGCAAAGAGAAAAATTAACCTGTTCATCTGCTGCAGGATGAGATGCACTGGGGAGAGGGGGTTTGTTTCTGCATGATTTGGAAGGCATCTGCTCCTTTGGAATACAAATAACCAAGGGAATGAGGAGGATGCTCCTCTAATCTGCACTGATCCAATGCCCTGTGCTGTTGAATTGGGGTACCCAGCAAGAGAAGAGCCTTGTGTGCTTCAACAATCAGGAGTATTTCTGTGAGAGAGAAGGTTGGCAAAGTCTGCTGGCTTGTGGAGCTTTTAGGGTATTTTCTTTATCGTTCCAGAAAGATAAAAGTGAATATTCAGAGAGCTTAACAAATGCCCTTATTTGAGTTTCCCAAATTCCTTATCACTGAGAGAATTCAAATTGAAACATAATATAGAGACCTTGAACTTAAAACTGAGTATTTTTGAATCTATTTTCCACCTCTTCCCTGTCACATCCCATTTGTCTCCTGCTTTATAGCATCACTGCCTAAGTGAGGCACAGCTACCATCCTCCTCCTTTGATATTGCCTCACCTCTGCAGCAAAATCCCCACCTCAGAGGCAGTGCCTTCTGGCCTTGGGCTGAGCTAAAAACCTCACATTAAAGACAATGGAAACAAACTCCCAAACTTTGCTTCTTTCATGGAGAAGACATCCCAATTACTTGGTTGAGGCTGTGAGCAAATCATCAACCTGACCTGGAATGGTTCCAGGGATGGAGCATCTCCCACCTCTCTGGGCAACCTGGGCCTGGGTCTCCTCACCCTCAATCTAAACAGTTTCTTCCTTATCTAAATCTAGTCTAAATCTCCCTCTTGTAGTTTCAAACCATCACCCCTTATCTGGCAACGTGTTCTGAATGCTTAAAGGAAAAGTTGCAGTCTCCAGTTGCCATCAGACCTCTTCCCCTTGCTCTTTTCTCTTTCCCAGCTGTATTTTACATTTGGTCCAACAATCTAGATTGTGTCATCAGAAAAAAAAATTGTAACCTCCACACTTGTCCTGTTTTGCCTGATGATCAAATTTTGCCGTGGCTGTGAAATCTGTCACAGAATGGCAGTGTGGGGAGGGTTGGAAGGGAGCTCTGGGGATCATCCAGTGCATCCCCTGCTCCAGCAGCTTGCCCAGCATCACCTCCAGGGGCCTTGGCAATCTCTGCAGAGAAGGTTAAGAGTCAAAGCTCATGAATTACTTAACCAGCAATAGGGCTTTAATAGTTCAGTGTAGCATCTAAGGCTGATGAGAACTTCTGGAGGTGCTTGGGAAGCAGGTAGGAGTCCTTGAGGAGGTCAGCTGTGCTGTGCAGGGCCCTGGTGTATTTTGGGAGGCACTAAACTCTCTGTGCTGCATGTGCGAGCCGACAGCGATAAGTCATGGAGATGACCTCCATCTTCCAAAGGGAAGGGAAGCTGGAAATGAAGACACATTTCTGTTCTCAGTCTGCCCTGGGTCAGAAGTGGAACTGGTGTTCTATTTTTCCTCTGCAAGCCATGCAGCCCTGACATGGTGTTTCACAGTGTTAAGCTTATTGCTGCTGAGCTAAACATGTCTGAAGTGAAGGTTGACCCTCAACGTCTTCACGACAGCAAAATGTCATCCCCCAGACTTGGAGCATTAAGTTAATTTTCCTCTGGATTTCTGAGCTGCCTTCTTTTTCAGCCAGCAGAGAGCTGGTGAAGAATACAGCTTCTGACCGACTGACAGGGCACGGAGGGGGAAAGGAGATGCAGTCAATTAGAAGATGACAAAAAGCCTACCTGAATATTTGTCAGGATGCTACTTACAGGGAGTAGTGTCCAGCCTGGGAAGTGAAAGGTGGTTGTTCTCTAGACTTAATAGTAAAAAAAAATGGGTAAATCATCCCGATTCCTTACAGAATTGTTCCCTTGGAGGGGATAATTGAGGGTATCAAGTGGGCTGTTATGCTTCTAAGGCTGGTGATCCCTCTGGTATAATCTCAGATTAGTTCTTCTCTTGTAGTCACTTAATACAGAATTAAGCATTACAAAGTTGAGTACATGAGGATGTTGTTTGAGCACTGGAGGGTGGATAATGCTGTGGGTTATGGGAGGTGGTGTGAAAAGAGGAGCTCTACCTTCTCCACAATGAAAACAAATCCTACCCAAGCACACACACAAGCCAGGGCACATGTGTCAGCTGTTGGACTGTCAGCTTTGGCCCAAGAGCTTTCCTGGTTTTCCAGGGGAACATAAGGATGTTCTTGAAAGACTAACATTGAAAATTAGGAGTCACTTAAACAGCAAGAGGGGGAGAGACACAGCTTGGTGTGGCCACATCTCTTCATCTGCAAATGGAATTTATAACAGCTTCTTAAAGGAAGAGAGCAAATCTCTGCCTTGTCATTCCCTGCTCAGAAAGTTTTAATTAGGAAAATAAAAGCTGTAAATCCAGCATTTACCTTTCCTCTGTTCATTTCTGCCACAGCAGTTCAAGGGAGGCTGGGACTCTCAGAGGGTTAATCCAGCTACACAGGAAAATCCGTGCTGTGTATGACAGTAGTAAAGCTGGTGATCCCTTGATCTTTGATTAGATCCAAGCCAGTAAATATCTTGTGTTTAATCAGAAGGAGTTGTTCTGCATGTAGTATAAGTCACCTTCACAGATGGGATTGCAGCAGTGGAGTTGGTGGTGAAGATTTGGTTTAATCCTTCCCAGAACAAGCACATTTTATGGTTCTTTGTTGTAAATCAGATTGAAGCAAGGAAAGACCAGCACGAAGGAAAGGCATTTACTCACAGTTAGGAGTAGGACAGTGTGGAAAAGCTTTTTATTTTCCTTTTTAAAGGCAAATGCAACTTATTAGATTCTTAAAAAGGTATTTTATACTCTCCCATACACCTAGCTAGCATCCTGGGGCTGCTTGTTTGTGCTGGGATGCAAATACCGTTAGCTAGAATCTCACCTTTAACTGTTCCTAGCTTAGGAGACTAGAAATACATGGAGCCTGCAGTTTATTGTGATCAGTGCTTAGCCTCTCTTCTTATTCTAGGTTTTAAAGGTATCTAGGTAGGATGGTGGCTGCTCTGTGTGCTGACCACGTCCTCTGTGAGGCTACTTGGTTTGTGTGATATGTCAGCGTCCTATTTACCTAAATCTGTCATAATTGCCTCCTGATATATCTTCCTCTGACATGCCCAAATATTGGAAGTGAGAGGACTCTTGGCTGGGAGATTTTCCTACCCCCTGTCATTTGTCTGTGTTCCTAACTTGATGGTGATAACTGGAGGACCTGTGGTTAAGTGCAGCTCCATTTCTCTGCCTTATTTTCCCTAATCAGCACCCAGAGCCTTGGGTGCTCAGAGGTGTGATTGGCTTTAACCTGCAGTCCAAGCTGAAGAACTTTGTGTCCAACATCTTATGCGCTGTAAGAATTAGAGGTCTGGATGGTAGGTCTGAATGTGTTGTATCAGAGGTGACTTCTCTTGGTGGCCAATTGCTGCTGATGTTTTGTGGTCTGTTTTTAACAGGAGGAGTGGAGAGCCCCCGCTGATCAATGGCTGGATTCCTTACCTGGGCAAGGCTTTGATCTTTAGAAAAGATGCTTTCCAATTCTTACTGGATCAGCAACAGAAACTTGGAGATATTTTCACTGTCCATATTGCTGGTGAGAAATATTTTACCCTTTCTCTTGATATATTTTTTTGTTTGTTTCCCTCCCAAGTGAAATCCTAATGGAGATGTTTAGTTTAAAATCTCCCTTAAGCAAAGTCATGTTTTGTGTAGCACAAATGACTTGTCAGTAAAGTAAAAGCACAAGTAAGAGAAATATGACTTGAATTCCCATGTATTGTGTATTGAGAGGAGATCATTATGAGCATGTGGCTTGATTTACAGCTATAGGTCTATCTGTATATAGGCAGAATGTGAAGGTATTTGATGTCCAAACATTGATTCTCTCAGCACATTTAATTGTGTGTTATGATTTCTTTCTTTTCCTTAAGGAAGGGAGGACTTACATCATCTTGACACCACACAGAAAAATATCAGCTTAAATTTAGAAAACACTTCAGGAGGAGGGAGAGGGGAAAAAAAAAAGTGCTGAATATGTTCTCACCCATTTTACAACTGGTTGACAGCAAGAGAAGGGAATGAGTGGCACATTGACTCAGTGAGACACTGGGGACTGGGACAGGGAAGCTTCCCCTTGGCAGCCTGGCACGCTGCTGCTGCAAAGCACAATGCAGGAGAGGCTCAGCTAACCTTGCTGCTTGCTGTGTGCACAGCTCCATTACTGCTGCACGAGCTGCAAGGCAAACATGGGACTGAGGTCCTGTAGGCACTTAGCTGTGGGAGAAAAAGAGAGGAGGAAACCAGCATCTTGGATGAAAGCTAAATACCTGAATTTACGTGCATAGACACACAGGTTTACTTGTTACTAAAATCAGTTGAAGATCCAGTGTTTTCCTCTGCTCAGAAAAAGGCAGACTCTAGTGTAGTGGATCTGATGGATTTTTGCCCCTTTCCATGCTGCTAGCCTGCTTCCAATGATCAACTGCAGGGTTAAGCCTATCTCGTTTTTAGCTATTTGTAGGGACTCTGCAATAAAAATCCAAAGGTATAAAGTTTGCTTTGTAATTTCGTGGCAGTGGCATTTAGCTTTATTTTTTTCCCCACAAAAGTAATATTTTTTTCAAGAAGAATAATAATTCTTATTTCAATAATTCTTTTCTTCAAAAGGCAATTAATTCAGTAGCAAGCTGCAGTTTTAATACAATTTTTCTTCCTCTTACCAAATCTGTTTCGGTTTTTTCTTTTCCTTTGGAAGAGAATTTTTACTGCTATTAAATGTGTGGGTTTATTTGGCTTTTTATAATTCATTGAGGGTTTTGTCTTTGGAAACTGTTATGCTCAGATTTTTCTCTTCAAAGTGGATTTGACACATTCCAAGACCAACTTCTGTTGAAATACAGACTTTTTTTATTGTTAAGCTATATTCACACGAGATACAGTTGTGGCTTCTCACAAATACAGACAAACAGTTATAATTCAGAGAGTACCTTGGCATATTCAGCACACAGATCCAGTCAGCCTTTATGTATTTAATCAAATCTTCTTTTCTTTTACCTCTTGTTTATTTTAGGCAAGGGATTTTTGTGTCGAAGCAATCTCTGAGTGTAATTTAGTTGCCCAAATTTCTATTTGCATGCTAAACCAAATTCTGTTTCAGCTTCTCTGTCCGTGCTCAGGGATTTTGTGGGATCCTTCCTTGGTAAAGGTGGAAGGAAATGGAGTGAGTCCTGGGTAGCATTTCATCCTGCTGCAGGGAAATCTTGGGATTTGAGGAGTTTGTAATAGAGATATTGCTTTAAGTTTGCTCGCTCTCTCTCTCTCTGTATATATATATATAAAAACACTGACTATTAAGACTTCACAAAGGAGAAACAGTTTGTTATCCCCAAGTCCAGAGGCTAGCTAATCCCTTCCTTCATGTCCTGCTCTGAAGACATTTGGGATCTCTGTGTGTCTTAGGGATTTGACGGAGATGATGTTTGTACGTTCGGCAAAGCCAGCACAGCCTGCTCAGCCTGGGCTATCATTACCTTACCCCCCTGGTGGGTGTCTAAAGGGCCTGTCAAAAAATTCTATCAATAGATATTTGTTCTAATGATTGGTTCTCAAAGTAGTTCACTTGGAAAATGCAGACCGATGCGTGGAGAGTTGCTGGCGTTGCCCCGGACCCGTAACGCGATTTGGCTGATTGTCCTTTCCCATGTGATGAGCAAGTGATTGTCATCCCTAAAAGTCCCAAGGGACGTGGATGTCATCTTAATAAAGAAATTAAAAAGCACATCTTGGGATGAGAAACAATGTAAATTCCTGACCTGTCGCAGAAAATAGTTCTCTAATTGGTTTTGTGTGGTGGTGCAGCAGAATCGTTTTCCCCGACCGTCATGCCAGCGCAGCACCCCTGTACATCAGTGTCAGCAGCTCAGCACAATCTCCCTAATAAGAGGACGATTACGTAAAGGCAGGAGGCTTCAGAAAAAAGAGAAGGATAAGGACGGGAAGGAGAGAGTCAGTCTATGCTGTTGTGATGGTTGTAGCTCCCAAGCCAAGCTCTCTGCTGCATCAGGTCAGTAGCAGAGGCAGAAGGGCTTAAAGAGCTCCCAACAGCTTTCCCCTCGTTTCTCAGGATTCAACTTGAGTCTCCTTTCCCTGACAAGTTGTTGGGGATGCTGCTAAAGCTTGCAGCACTCTCTCTTGGACTAACTCAGCTTCTAACAAAGCGATCTCAGGGTTTTTCCCTCAGCACTCATGCCTTTTCCAGTCGTCCTCTGCTCAGAAAGCCTGACACACCTGCAGGAACAGAGCACATTTCCCTCTCCTCAGCCAAAGGTAATTGACAGGAGCTCCTTCCCAAGCCGAAGCCTCCTGCAAGCGTTAACCCAAAGAACATCCATCATGAGATGCCATCTGAAATGCTTGTCTTTCATCATTAGCATTCAAAAAGCTCCAGAATGCATTATTAGAGTAATTTCATAACTCTCCTACAAATAACTAACTGCCTTCTGTGCTCAGATTTACCAAAGTTGACAATTTTCATCTTTTCCACATCAATCTTGTGGTTGGAGGAGAAATGCAGTGGAGATAAGCAGGCTCTTTGCAGCAGGGGTGTAATGCAGGCTGAAGGCAAGGATGAATTCTCTGGAGCCAAAACAAACCCAAATCTGAGGGGTTTTTACTGAAACAAGGATAAACTCTTTCTTTTTGACTCGTTTCTATGCCACTAAATAAGCTGCTGGGATTTGGAGGATGATGTTTGTGTGGACATGACTGCTTAGTGTATTGTGGGGAAGGAATATTTTGCAGTCTCAAAGGCAAGGCTTTGGTCCCCAGTGCTTTCTCTCTCATCACCTTCAGGAGTTAAGGCTTTCCTGATGTGTGGAGCATGGGATGTGCCTCCACTTTGGGCTCATCTTTACCAGTGTCTGGTAGCAACTCAGGAGCATCAAGACCTTGGTTCTGTTTCAGGAAAGGCTACTTTGAGGAGATAGCTCTTGGCATTAGCTGCATGGGAGGGAAGCAAGCAAGCAAGCTTGCCTTTGAGAGTACCAAAGAATAACTGGAAAACTGATGGGAGATTTGCATTTGTTGGTCTGTGACACCACGAGTGGGAGCAGAGCTCCTGAGGGACAAGAGCAGGGCTGCTGAAGCACAATTAAGGAGAATATTGGTGTTGGGAAGATTAAAAATCCTAACTGGAGGTGAGAAAGTTTTGTTGCAGCTAGGATGTTTGCTGCTGAGGGGAGAGGAAGGAGGTGTTGGGGCATGGTTTTGTAATTAGCAATCTGTTCCTGAGTGGAAGGCACTGGGGTAAGTGGTGTAGCTGAAGGCTCCTGTACCCACTCTCACAACAACTACTTGCTAACTGCACTTAATTAGCTGTAGATTTTAGGCTTTCTCTCCTGAATCTGAGATGCTCACGGAGGTTTGTAAAGGAGCAGCCTTTGTTGTGGAGGAGTTCCAGGTTTCTGCCTCCCCATTCCATATTCTACGAATGTGGAAACAAAAGTATTTTGCTTTCTGTGTTTTCTCTCCCTGCTTTTGCCTCTCAGGGATCTGTTCTGGAGCCTGCACTGCTTCTACAACACGGATTTATTTTGGTACACACTTACTTCTTGCTACCAGGAACCTGAGGAGAATAATAAAACTGGAGATCTGTGATACTCTGTTTTCTCAGAGATATCATTTTATTGGGATTTTTCTTCCCCCTGAAGTATGTGCTGGTGCAGAGTGAGTGTTGGGTTAAAATTACTGCTAAAAATTGCTTCTTTGTCTGAAAAGTCCTTTGCTGCAAATAATTTTCTTGCTTAAAAAAATGCTAAGGATTGCTGTGCGTTCGCCGAGTGTCTGATGGAGGATCACAAAGAAACTCATATTTTGCATCAGAAATAAGCAGATGGTGGACAGATGGTTTAAATTAATATTAATTAAAAAATCTTAACTTAAATTGTTTACCCTGTAAAGGCAAAGTTAGGGAGCCAGCTTTCATCTGTAGGGTTAAGAACACTCCAAATCTAGTGAGGAAAAAGGACTCCAATGGGGCAGTTCTTTCCAAGCTTTGATCCCAAAGCTGGTAACCTGGAGAAAGAGCCATGGCAGGGAGGGGAAAGCTGGGAAGAAGGAGCAGGGCTAGGGCTCCTAACAAAGACCCTGCAAATTCCTGTCAGGAAGCAAGGACTGGGAATCCACATCTCTTTTTTTTTTTTTGTGCTGATTTCTCAATGTATTTGTTCTTTAAAACATTGATTTATGTCTGTGGTGGATTATGTTAGAATAAAGTAAACTCTGTGAGCACCTTAGAAATGCTGCTGGCAACAAAAGGGGTGAAATTCTGTCCTGGTTTACACCTTTTGATTCCTGGTGGGTTCCCTGGGATTGCAGTGGATGTAACTGGGAGGGAGATGAGAGGAGGTGCTAACTGCAGAGCAAGGCCAGAGCACACTGAGGTTTAGCCCAGAGCACTCTGTGTACATCCCAGTCAGAGCAGGGAATAACTGTGAGCATTCCAATATCACTCTGTGGTAACCATGGAGATTTGGTGACATTTGGAGTGGTGGTGACTGCTTTATCTCAGGACATCTGTCACAGAGCCAAATTTGGGCCTGGCTTGAGCTGTAGTGTTCTCCTTCAAACCAAAGGAGGTTTTGTCCCTTTAGTGGCACACAGTTAGACTGAGAGTGCTGGAAGCTTTGCTGTTTTCCTGAGTTTTTGGAGCTAGGATAGGTGAGGCTCTGGGTCAGGCTGCCCAGACAAGTGGTAGATGAAACCATTGCATGTTTGAGGCTATGAGCAACCTGCTTGACTAGATGAGTTGGATTAGATGGCCTTGAAAGGTTCCTTCCAACCCAAACCATTGGATGATGTTTCACAGAGGATGTGTAATGGATATCTGCATTCAAGTTAAGAATCAGGAGCTCAATACAGGAATCACCTCTGAAGAGTTAACTGAGCCTTGGGAGCATCAGTGTTTTGATTCGTTCTAGTTCACCAAAATGTTCTTCTTTGGTGCTTAAGCTTAGGGAGAAATTGCAGGGTGTTTTTCTGGCATAGTCCACTCAAAAAAGCATCAGACTTGATGCAGTCCTGTTCCTGTGTGCAGGCAGCCAAAGGTCTGCTTGTGTCTCCACATGAAGTTCCTCAGGAAGGGGAGGAAGGTGTTGGTGCACTGGGACTGTGTGTACCCCAAAATGGCCTCATGGCCAAAGGGGTGTCTCACTCCACTGGAGCCTAAATCCAACTCACATCTTGAGGTACTCATTCTAGGGCTACTGAGCACATTCTGAACACGAAAGAAGCAAAACTTGAGGGAGAAAAAAAGAGATGGGAGAGAGGTTGGGAGGTTGCAGTGTGAGAAGAACTTCCTGACCTGTTGGCCACACTTCTTAGGAGATCATTGGTTTCTCTTTCTGCTGCTAAAAACCTACACATTTCAAATGCTGCTCTATGATTCCACACATTATACCAGGGCAATAAATGATTTATTTCAGAGGGCCACCACTGAGAGAACACAGCAGTCACTAGATCAGCCTACATGGAAAGGGCTTGAGATGGATTGTACAAGAGCCATGGTGGAATCTGCATCCTGACAAAGAGAATCCCAATAAATATCTAAATACATCTTGTTACAGCCTCTTTTGTTTTTCCTTTGAGGATCTCTTCACAGCCCTTTGCTTTGGGGATTCTCTGTGTGGTTTTTCCCCCCCCAGACTTTGGCTTATTTTCAGTTTTTTTCTTCTGAAGATATCCCCAGATTATAAAAGCACACATCTCTTCTTATTTTCTCCTCTTCAGGTAGATACATTACTTTTGTCATGGACCCCTTCCAGTATGCCTATGTCATCCGAAACAGCAAGCAGCTGGAATTCTATGAGTTTGCTGATAAAATGGCTTCCAAAACTTTTGACTACCCAGCCTTGTCGAATGGAAAATTCCCTGATCTGAAGGAAAACCTCCATAGAATCTACCAGTACCTCCAAGGCAAGCCTTTGGATATCCTTTCTGACCACATGATGAAAAATCTCCAGGATATATTTGAATGGAAATGCTCACGAGCAACAGATTGGGCAACAGAACAAATGTACAAATTCTGCTGCTCTGTAATGTTTGAAGCCAGTTTTGTAACACTGTATGGAAGAGTTCCTGCTGCAGATGGCCACAAAGTTATTAGTGAAATCAGAGACAAATTTATCAAGTTTGATGCCAGCTTTCCCTATTTAGCTGCAAACATACCAATTGAGTTGCTAGGAGCTACCAAGAAGGTTCGGAGGGAGCTGATCCATCATTTCTTCCTTCAGAACATGACCAAATGGCAGGGAGGGTCAAAAGTGGTCCAAGCCAGACAAGATATATTTGAGAAATACGAGCTGCTGGGAGAGTATGACAAAGCAGGTAGGAAAACTTTATGAATGATTGCTTGTCTCCAATCAAATAATTTACTGTAGACCTTTGAAATAAAAAAGGCAAAATGGCGACCTTGAGATTTTTTTATGTCCTTTCTAATTGGTTGATGATAAAATGTTTTACTCTGAAACAACCCTCTATGAGAATTGATTTTTTTTCTTTGTGCTGAGGTGGTAAAACAAGATACTTAATGGTGATAATGAGAAAGATTATAACTGAGCTGCATTTCCTCCCCTTATCCCCCCAC
>VWZO01013356.1:160879-196190 GCA_013396975.1 Bucco capensis | reverse complement strand
ACCCCCCGACATTACATTTCAAACTCTTCTCATTAAGCAGAAAATTAGACTTCAGAAGCCTATTGGTCCTCATTAGCATTCACTGATCCTTGGCTGGGTCTGTGTCCTAACATCTTTTAATTAGCACACTGCAAATCTAATCAGTGTAATAAATGCTATTAATCTTCCTTTTCACTTATTTTCTCCCAGCACATCATTTTGCCTTCCTGTGGGCCTCGGTGGGAAACACCATTCCAGCTACCTTCTGGGCCATGTATTACCTGCTGCTGCACCCAGCAGCCCTGGCAGCAGTGCGTGACGAGGTTGACCATTTGCTGCAGTCAACAGGTCAGCGGCGAGGGGCTGCAACCCACCTCCAGCTCACCAGAGAACAATTGGACAACCTGGTCTACCTAGGTAATTGGTTTGGATCTGCTGGCCAAGAGGAGGAAGGAGGCTCTCCCAGCAAAGTGGGTTTATCACTCATTTCTGTTTACGGAGAAGGTGGAGGACACAGCTGCCTAATTGACATAATCACACCCATTTACATCAATTATCAATTGTGGAGTTTCCTAGCCACGGATACTCTGCTTGCATGTAAACACTAAAGCTGAGCTCATTAACTCTGCAAGGTATGCAGGAAGAGCTAAAGAGAAGCTTGTGCAATTAGTTGAGCAAAAAGTTGATGCCTATTAAGTTGTTTGATTCTGAGCAGCTGCCCAAGTGTTAATGCCTCTCAAATACTTCTTGTGGGCTACTGCCAAGACAAGGCCCTGTTCTGAAATTAAAGGGGGATAATGGATTTAAACTGCAAATGTCATTTATTTATTTTCTTCCTCCCCTCCCCAGAAGCATTTTCTTTCTCTTTAAGCTTTCTAAAGTGAGCTTCAGCTGAGTCTCCAGGTAAAGCTTTGCAGAGCAGGATCACAGAGTGCTTTGGTTTGGAAAGGACCTTTCAAGGTCATCTAGTAGCAATCCCCCTGCAGGGAGCAGGGACATCTGCAACTAGAGCAGGTTGCTCGGAGCTACCAACCAACCTGAGCTGGAAGGGCTCCAGGGATGGAGCATCTCCCACCTCACCATAGGCAACCTGGGCCAGGCTCTCCCCACCCTCAGTGGAAAAGTGGAGTAAGGTGCCTTGGTACAACATTAGGAGCTTTAAGGCAGATTCAGCTCTTCCAGCTCTGGATCAGGGGTTCAGAGGGGGACCTCTGCCAGTGGACTGTGGAAGTTGTTTGATCCAGGAGCTGGATAGGACTCCAGAACATCAGCTAATGGTTTCACTCTGCAAGTGCACAGGCAATGGCAAGATAAACACTTAAATTAGCCCAAGGGAGGAGAGAAGGTGTAGCAGGTAGGAAGCTAAGCTTTAAGCATCTGAAAGCCTCCATAAATACTGTTTGTAGGTTAAAGGACAGATGAATAAAAGCTTAAAGGTTTAATGTTCCTCTCATTAGTGTTAATCTGATAGAGTGTGAGCCCAGTCAGTTGGTTTCATCTAGAATCATGGCTGGTTTGGGGCAGGTTTGTCTCTAAGTGATGGAGAAGGCTTTGGAAATAAGGAGAGATGTTAGATGACAGACACCTCTAGAATAACATGGCATTCTGAGCATTTAGTGTATTTTTAAGGAACACAAGAGTTAGCATCCACCACAAAGCAAGAGGAAGGTTTCTGAGCATCAAGAAAATCAGGAGAGAATTCATTTTGTATTTGGAGACTGAGGTGGGAATGGGAAGGATAAAAAAAAAAAAGGCACCCCAGAAGTGTAGGAATAAGGCAAATAAAAGCATGTACTTCACTAAAACCATCTGGTGCAAAATGGCATGAGCAGTTTAAAACATTAACTGTGTCAGTTCCTCTGCTGCTCCTTGAAATGGTGAAGTACCTTGGTGTAACATTTGATTTATGTGTTAAGGGGAAGGTGCCACATCCTACTTTGTAGTATTCTTGTAACACTTTTGTTAGGTTTTTATAATGGTGTTAAACATAATGTGATAGGAGCAGGAGCTAGGTTTCAATTCTTCTGGCACTTAAGTCATAAAGGGCTGGACACTGTCCCATAAAATAATAATATAGAAAAGAAATCTGTACCCTAGGAGAATTAAAGTCATGCTTGGATGGAAAGGGATGTTTTGTTCCTAAATGTGGAGGAGGGACAAAAGGTCCCAATTGCCATTTCTTGGCACCCAAACCCCTTCCCATCACAGGAGGGCTGTGGACCAGCACTGCCTTCCAGCCCAGCCTCTCAGATGGAGCTTTTCCTCTCCAAGCCAGCAATTGTGTCCCTGCTCCTCCAGGAAGGCAGACCAGGTGGGATTCTTGTACATTCATCACCTTGTCATCTCCAGCTCCTCTTTTAAGTGCTCTGATTCTCCGTCCTCTTTTTGGCCTTCTGTAACAAGAGCCTTTTTTTGGGTTCCTCATGCTATGGAGAAGCAGCAGCAGTTGTCCCAAAACCTGTGTTGGTATTGTGGTTAGATTCTGTGGGTCTAGGGATGAGCATGGCTCTGATTTACCTCTTCATTCAAAGCGCAGATAGGTGATTTCTTTTTCTTTACAGCACGCAAACAAAAAAGCTTTCAGCCCACAGCAAACCTAGCCAATTTTTGGTCCTGATTTATTTTTCTCCCATGGCATATCTGGGGCAGCACATTTGGGTTTGCCTACATCAGGCTAGGTAAAACAAACCCCTCTAGTTCTGTGCCCAGAATAACATCTCTCCTCAGTGGTTCCTGCTCACCATGGAGCTCTAAGAGGGTAAAGAGCACAGCAGAGTGGGGATGCAGAGGGTAAAGCAGAGCTATCCTCAGAGCATGGGTAATGCCAGGGCTGTTCAGTCACTTTGTTTGTTTAATATTAGCCCATTGTTTTCCATGGGGAAGCAATCCCTGCCCCAGGTCATTGCTGAATCCCAGAGATTTCCTGCAGAGAGAGCACACGAGAAAGGGTAGGAACTCATCAACCAGCTTAACACAGAGTGTGTGGTCATCACACAAATGCTGCACATTCCAGTCCTTGCTTGGACTGACAGAAATGAGTATGTCTCTTGCTGGAATAGGCTGGGCAGTGCCATTTAGTTGTTAGCAAGATGCAGATGCCCTTGTTTCAGATGATGGTTTGTGTTGGCACATCGTGGTGCTGCTTGGGCAAATGACCTACACCCCCTCCCCCCAAAATATTTGCATACTCCATAGCTCTTTTCCTTCACTACACTCTAATAATTATAGTACACCCTATTACCTGCTGGAATTAACTACCCATTAGGCACAATAAGTTTGATAAAACATTTACAGCTCGAGCTGGGGTTTAATTAAAATGAACTTGCCAGCGAAAGCCAAATGCACTCCTGATTCGCAGTGACCTTTTATTACCTGCAGTCCCTTGTTTTGGCTGGATGATTGACAGCTTGCTGTTTGGCTACCATGTTGTATTTCAGCTGACAAGACTTTTCATTTTAACTCAATTTGCCTGCCTATCACAAGCTGGTGGCAGGCCAGGCTCAAGTCACCCAGCTTTGCCTCAGCAGCTTGCTCTATTTCTCATTAGTACGCATTTATTCAGTGGAAATTGGAAGACAAATGCTTGAAGGCATGTGAACTAAGTATAGCAAATTAGGGTTTAAAGACTGAATATTTATAAGTATATTGAAACAGGATTTTTTTTTTTTTCTTAAAGAGAAAAAAAAAATCTAGAATGAATTGGAAGCTAAGGACTAGCTTTAGTAGGAGAGAAACAGAGAAGTGGGAGGATTCTAAGAATAACAATACTANAGGGGAATAAATAAATAAATAAATAACCCCCCCAAAAATTTGAGGGTCATGTTCATTTGCTGCTTGGTTATCCCTTGGTATGCTTGAAATTGCCTTGTTTGTTCGGCACAAGCATGGAAACAGATGTTGCTCTCCCGTGCTGGATAATTTAGTGGCCCTGGTGGTGCAGGATGGAAAGGCTCCCGAGCTCCCCAGCTGCTCTGTCAGTGGCGAGGGCTGGTGGCTGCTGAACTATGACAACTGCAAGGCAAAGCTGCAGTTTTATTGTGCAGTTGTCATTCCTCTCGACTGTCTGTGTGTGTGCGTGTGTGTGTGTTTTTTACTGCGAGCCTGCAAAGCCATCTCAGCTCCATTCTCCTTTGTTGCTCATAATGTGACTCATTACTTTTGTCATCTAATGATTATCAGCATCATCGCTCAGAGCGAGAGCCAAGCTCGCCTTCCACCCCAGAGCTGCTGGTCCTGGAAGGTAAAACAGATTTGTCATTTATGATCTGACCACTAAGCCACACTTGGTGCTCTATTATTGTGATTAACTTCTGCCTAAGATGTGCTGCCCAATTGTCATTTGGGATCCGGCAGCAGGCAGGGAGTGCTCTGGGAGCTTGGCCACCGAGGCGATGTCGCCACAGCGCTCGGGTGCTTAAACCTCAACCTGCTCTTCTGCACTTAATAATTATCTGCCTTTCAGGCTTTGGTTTTGGGTTTTCCTTCCTCCCTCCCCTTTCCCTCTTCTGCTTTCTGTTGTGGCCACCTATATCACCCCCATCTCCCAAAGGAGTTCCCAGCTCTGTTGTCCATGGGAGCAGAGGCTTGGGCTCATCCTTTGGACGGCGGAAAGTTTAGTTGCCGGAGCGCTTGCCAGTTGAAATCTATCGTGTCAGGTGCCTTGTGGCTATCTGCAGCAGAGGCCATCTTCTCTGGAAGCAGGCTTCTTTTCTGGCTTCGTCACCAACAAGCCGATTTGACTCTCCCTGATTATAGTAACGAAGGCAGTCCAAAAGAATATGCACAGCCTCACTGTACGTCACATTGAATCACGGCGCTGGCCACACAGAGCTGACCGCAGCCTCATTTCTTTAGACAAATGCATGCTTAAGGAAAAACCTCCTGCAAGAAAGCATCCAGGGCCACTTGATTTGCTATGCATGCTGCACCAGATTTAATTTTTAGTGAAAGAGCATTTGTTGTTGTTTGGGTTTGTTGGGTTGTTGTTTTTTTTATTCAGAGGCATCTACACTGGGTAGCTCCTGCTTCTAATCAGCTAACCTTTTGGGTGCAGATGTTAACAGTGCCTTGGTTGAACACTTAGAGGAGGCTTGTTTGATAGCACAGACTATAAATGCAGACAGAAATGGATTATTGTGTGCAAATGAAAGCCTGGTTTAGGCTGGGCTTTCACCCCTGATGGTTAGAAGGACTCAAGTCAGATAGAACAGTGCCCATCGACGCTGGTGGAAAAATAGTCAGTTTTGATTACAAAGTGAGAGATGCAGCCCTAGACAGGAGCTCCATGCTGATATACATGCTATCAGAATGATTTATGCAAATTATGCATATTATTCCCAAAGGAATTCCTCCTCAAACTGCCAGGATAAATTGCCGGAAATTAGCCATAAAATCTGTCGTGCTAGGAGCAAAAGGTGAAGGCCACTGGGAAAGCAAGGACATTCAGCTTCTGGAGCCTTCCACGATGTGATGGTGGAGACAGAAATCTTGCTTTCCCCTAAGCCTGGAAGGACTAGGTTTTGGGGTTTTTTTGGCCAGTTAAGTGTCTTTTCTCACTTAACAGTGAGTTGCTTTCATTCCCTCTGGCCAAAGCAGACACTATCATTTGGCACTGTAGAGCACCAGAAGGAAAATAAATGCATCTCAAAACCCTTACAGTGACTAAGGAGCTCACAAGCAAAGTGGTTTTTCTAATGTATGGTCCTGCCCTTACATCCAACAGCTTTTGGAAGGCAAGTTAAGGAGCTCCATCCATGCTTTTGTTGATATATGCCTGCAACCCCCAAAATACATCTAAAGGTGTAAAGGCTTCATGTCTCTTGTGTTGTTTCCAGCGTGATGCCTGAATAATGACTTCCCACCCCAAACTCAGGGCTGCCTACAGCCAACAGGACTCCTCAGCCCCATCAGTGAGAATCACACTGGGAGGGTCAGGGTTGTGCCTTCCCCCCCCCACACACCCTGGGGGGTTGTTTATTGCCTCCTCCCAGTCTCCGCTTTACATTTGGTTTGGTTTGTGGGGTATTTTTCCCCCTTTAGCCTGCCCTGTGGAGGCTCAGCAGCTGCAGCCATGGCTGACTTGCAGTCATCTCCCATATTTCTGATGCTTGTCCCCCTCCTCCCCTTCTCTTTCCTCACAGAGAGTGCCTTAAACGAGAGTTTACGGATGTGCTCATCCTCCATGAACATCCGCATCAGCCAGGAGGATTTTGTCCTCAAGCTGGAAGGGAATCAAGAAGTCACTTTGAGGAAAGGAGATTGGATAGCCCTTTACCCACAGATTTTACACATGGACCCCAAGGTCTACGAAGATCCTAAGGTAAACATTCAGCTGGTGCTGCTCTTCCTACTCCAGGCACAGCACAGCAGCCAAACCTTTAGTCATCTCTTGGGTGGGTTAGTGGCTTTTGGTTGATTTTACTGCTGTTCCTTCTTGTGGAACAAATCTTCCTACTTTCAGCTGTGTTTTCTAGGGCCTTATAGGTCAAAAGAATTCATGGCCTGGAGAGAGAAATATGGTGATGAGACTGACTGCCACTGCTTTCCACAATTGCACATCAACTACCATAAACTTTAGGCTCAATAAGGGTTCTGTTTGGCAGTGGATCCTCTGATACCCAAGGAAGACTGAATAATAGGAGGTGGTTTAAATAGCAAATAATGTCAGCTATTTAGCTGAGTGCCCCCAAAGCATCACTGACTCTCTGAAGCCCTATAAATAGCAGTGTCTTCCCTGAGCCTTATGTTTTTCCACCTCCCCTTTTTTAGGGCTTCACCCCTTCTTGATCTATTAGTGGAGTGTTGTGAACTTGAGACTGGAAAGCTGTTGCTCTGCAGCAAGGCTGGGAGGGCAATTGTGTCATCTCCTTGCATTTTTCTCTGATGCTTGAGTTAATGAATAGCAAAGACTGGAAATTAATCCAGCCTGCCTCAGCCTGAATGCAGCTTCCCAAGTTCACCACCTGCATGCCAATTGAGGAGTCCCTCAGCTCAGCAAGCTTGCTGCCCTGGAGTGCTGGCCCCTGCCCAGGGTGCCATGGAGGGAAGGGTGAGGGTGATGCTGAGGTGCTAGTGACTCTCATCTTGCCCCTGATCCATCCCTCATGCCCATTTTCATCAGTAAATGCTGATGAGGCAAAGAAGGGAGCTGGATTTTTGTTCCTATAGAAAGCCAATGTGTTGCTCCCTGAGGCTCTCCCTTTGGGAGTTCAAGGATATGAAGTTGCAGAGGAAAGATGAGAGTCTGCTGCCTTGTTGGGCTGGGAGAGCATCTTGGTGTGCAGGAACTCCAGCAGCCTTAGTGAGAGGAGGTGTGCAGCATGTTGGAGTTAGCAGGAGTAAAATGGGATGAACACTGGAGCCATGGAAATGGAAATGACAGCCAGGAGAGCTCTGCCGCCTGTGCCCACCCAAAAATGAAGACAAAGCCCACAGAGAAAAACCAGGGGTTTAAAAAATAACCCATCTATTGGCAAATAGTTGATTAATCTCTCTCTCCTTGAGAAGCACCAAATAAGCTCTTTCTCATCTTGTTCTCCACACTTTATTTTGGAGAAGATGGTTGCTTTGTCAAAAGTCCATCTGTTTGTTTAGGTCCTAGACCAAAAGCATCAGTGTGGAAGCTGATCCTCCCCTCCTCCCTCATCCAATAATTGCCAGAATATATTACCATATTTGCATTGCTTGAGTATGGAGCTGCTTAGGCTCAGCTTTCACAGTACAGCTTTGGTTCCTCCCTGTTCTCTGTGGTGGGGAATGAGCAATCCACACGTTGCAGTGCATTGATTGCAGCACATGGGCCCCCTCGAGAAGTGGGGAAATCACTCTGCTTGTTTGGTGCCTAAAATATGCAGTGTGCTTTCAACAATGACTACTGAGGAGCAGAGAGAGATGGAGAATGGATCTTTTTTGAAAGGTGCAGTCTTGAGCTTGTCATGTATTTAGGGAAAACTTTCCTGGGAAAACAGGCAGCTTGAGGAGATAATTTTGTAGCAGTGCTTTTCTCCTGGAGACAGAACATTCAGCTCCAAGTCTCTGCTGCTGGGGCACCATATTGTGCAAGTGTTAGCAGATCCTGCTGACCTCCTTCTCCACTCATCAAAGCTGAAGTCAATGAGTGAGTTTTCTATCAAGTGGGTAAGTGAACCCTTAAATCCTAACTCAGCTAACTCTCTTAGTGATACAGCTTGATCAATGGAGATTCCATAGAGGGAAACAGCAGGAAAGCCTTCATGGTGGCTTCCCAAGGCTAGATAGGAGAGATGACAGAGACACATATCAAACACAAGAGATTGCTCAGAGTCCAGGATACTCCTAGCAGGTTGACCACAAAGAACTTCATCACTTACTCTTACTCAGTGTCTTCACCTTTTCCTTGCCATCTACCACCTTGTCTTTTCCAAGGAGGCTTTGTGCATGGCTGAAGTTCCTCTATTATCAAATGAGTCTTTATTTAGCCAGCAAAGCAGCTTTGGAGGCAACAGCACCCAACCTGAGAGGCTGCAGCAGTATCAGCCCAGGTTGGATGTCACTGTCGTTGGCTCCACTCCTTGTTTTCTGCTTTTCCCAGTGCCTCAGACACTAATTTTTTCATTAAAAGGCATTGCAACTCTCAGATGGCTCTAAAGATGACAAGGAAAGGATGAGGTTTCACCCAGTGTCTCTGTGCCAGGAGGGCATCCTGTGGACATGGCCCAATAAAGCTCAGAGCTCTGGGTTAGGATGATTTCCAAACGAAGCTCTTGCAGTTCAGATTTAGCTGTGCTTTTTTAGACCAGCAGGATTTACATTTCAGGGAGTGAATCTTTTGGGGTTTTTTTTTGAGGAAGAATTGGTGTTCTGGACTCTCCTTTGGTTCTGTGCTGCTTTGAAACAGAAAGTGTGCTTCCTTTTGGCTAGCATGTTCAGAGAGACTGAGAGGGATGACTTGTCAGTGGAAGCACACAGAAAATCATCTTTATCTTTGTGGGGTCATAGAATTGTTTCAGTTGGAAGAGACTTTTCAGATAGAGAGCAACTGTTCCCCAGCACTGCCAGGTCACCACTAACCATGTCCCTCAGCTCCACATCTCCAGGGCTTAGAAACCACTCCAGGGATGGAGACTCCAGCACTGCCCTGGGCAGCCTGGCCCAAGGATTGACAAACTTTTGGGGAAAGAAATTGTTCCTCATGTCCAACCTAAGCCTCCCCTGGTGCAACTTGAGGCTGTTTCTTCTTGTCCTATCATTTGTTCCTTGGGAGAAGAGACCAACCCCCACCTCACTCCAGCCTTGCTTCAGGAAGCTGTAGAGAGCTAAGGTCTCCCCTGAACCTCCTCTTCTCTAGCCTAACCAACCCCAATTCCCTCAGCTGCTCCTCACCACACTTCCCCAGCTCCCTTGCCCTTCTCAGGACACACTCCAGCACCTCAATGTCCTTCTGGGAGTGAGGAGCCAGGCCTCTGCCATTAGATATACAAGCTTTTGTTCTTCAACACCCAAAACTACATCCTCTCCAATGCACCTTGTTCTCATTCCAGCTGCCCTGCTGCTGTTTTCTCTCCCCAGCAGGACCTGCAGTGTGTGGCTTCCAGAGCCTTGGAGCTGAGGGCAGATCAGTGCCAGTGCAGTTTGAATTGTGGTCTGGGGCTTTTTGTAATCACTTGAGGTTGGTTTCTGACTGACTGACTTGTTCCCAGCCAGCTCCAAATGGCTGCTGCTATAGCAGATGTATGCAAAGCAGGACAAATGCTAATGAGTGACCAGAAGTAAGAAGTGTCTGTCATTTTTATTCCAAGCATGCAGGAGGATTTTGTAAGTGGTTAATTTGCTGCTGACGGAGGGAGGATGCCAGATCTCCTTCAGTCAAAACCACAAATTATCTCTAAACAGGGATCCTGCTACTGGAAAACAAGCAGAAGGAGGTTCAGTTTATGGGATGGAGGTGGCAAGCCCAACCTCCAACCTGCCTTGACAGCACAGTGGTCAACGATTGGTGCTTGTCCTGCTTTGCACACATAACCTTGGAAGGTCAGATGTGGCAAATGAGGCAGCAAGCATCTCCCACTGAAGGGGAAGATTGACTGAGGTGTCAGCTCTGGCTTCCAAATAATCTGCACCACTGGGTGCAAAAGAAGGATGGAGTTGGCTCCAGCTTGCCAGAGCAAGAGCAGTGCAGTGCATTCATTTATTCCTAGCAGAATGGGGCAGGTTATCCTTATCCATAAGGTATGTCCCACTCTGAGCACGTTTGATGCTTCACAAGCAAATTGTCCTTCCCCTGAGCTTCATTGTCCCTGCTCCAAAGCAGTCAAAGTCTAATTACAATCAATACAGGCCAGACACTCAGTGGAGGAGACGTGAACATTGAAGGAGCTTGCTGTAACAGGGCTAAGCTAAGTAAGTGGATTTAAGGAGCGTTCTGTGCAGGGAAGATAATGTGAGCTAATGAAACTTGAGGCAACCAGCTGAAAAGGAGAAGCTGTCAGCTCCTTCTCTTCCTCTTTAGCTTCTTTGCTGGCTTTCAGGAGCATCCCTGTTGTGCCAACAGAGCAAGTGCTGTAAGTGCCTGGGTAGCTCTCACACTTGCTCACTGTCTCTCTCATTTCCAGGACTACAAGTTCGATCGCTACATCGAGAAGGGCAAGAAGAAGACTTCCTTCTACAAGGCAGGCAGGAAGCTCAAGTACTTCCTGATGCCCTTTGGCTCCGGGATCAGCATGTGTCCAGGGAGGTTCCTGGCAATGAACGAGATGAAGATGTTTCTTTTCTTACTGTTGGCTCATTTTGATGTAGAACTAGCAGAAGACAAAGCTGTCAGACTTGATAACAGTCGTATGGGCCTTGGTATCCTCCTGCCAGACGTTGATATTGCCTTCCGCTACAAGCTAAGGTCCTGAAGAAAGTGAGCAGCTGCCTCCATGCCTTCTACTAATCTCCATGTTTGCTCTGTTTCATGGCTCAACTGTCTGGTTTTGGAAACGTTTACTTCTCCCCTCTCTGCTTTGACCTCCTTCCTGTTTGTTTCCAAGGAGAAAAGCTCTTGGGCTGGAGGTAGAGAGCAGATGCAGGGACCTGCAAGCTGAGTTTGTCCTGCCTGTGAGGTGACAAGAGTTTGGCCAAGTAAACAGCCCAACATCCCTCCAAGACAGAGCCCCTGCTCTTGGCCAGGAGTTGAGTAGCATTTGTGTCAGCCCAGCTGAATCCAGGCCATTGCTCTGGGAAATGGGCTCAGCAGACCTCTGTCAGCAGGGTTCCTCCTTGCTGGGGGTGGCAGGTCCTATCCACCCACCAGCTGCAGGCAGCTCTGCCTCTGCCCAGGGAAGCAGAAGAGCAAGAAAGGGAGAAGTTACTTCTAGGGGGGTGACAAAATTCTTAGTGGTTCTTGTTCTGACACTTGATTTACTCTGTTCCCTTCATCATCTTGAGTGTCTGAGCCCTTCTTTGAGAGATGTGATGGAAGCTGTGTGGGGTGGTGGGGGATGAATTGCAAGAATGTCTTCCTGGTGACATATTTCTGTCTTCCATGTTCTGTGCTGACACTGAATGCTTTGCTTTGCTTCTTGGGCTTGGTTTGGGGTTGGTTTTGTGCATTGCAAAGAAATCTCTGATTTTTTCACTTTTTCCCTGCAGTCATTTAAAGTCAGAAGGGAGGTTCTGTTGATTTTACTAGGCTCTGGATCAAGCCTAAATCATCTATTTTCACGTTTGAGCCAAAAAAAGTATGTTCTTCAGGGACAAAAATCTATGAACTTGTTTGAAATGATTCTGTCATCTCAAAAATTACCTTCTGCTGCTCTCACTCTTTTCCTAGCAATATAGCTGTGTGTTTATTTTGACCATTTCTTGTGCCTGTCCCTTTCTCCAGAAAGGCAAAAGAAGAGAGCTTCAAGGGCAAGTGTGGTGGGATCCAAAACTGCTTCTGAGTAGTGTTTTACTGGAGCTGAGCTATGCATAGGCAGAGGAGTGTTTGGAGGTAGACTTGTCCATCAACAAACTGGGAACCAGGCTCTTCCCTGGGGGCAAAATTGGAGCAAGTGCAAACTTTGGGCAGCCCTGGAAGTTGTCTGTGTCCTGGCTGCCCAACCTGCTTCACCAGGCCACCAGCTCTTGCTTCCAACTCCAATTTCCTAGTGCACAGGGTGTGAGGTTTTCAGACCCTAACTCTCTTCCCAGTCATCACTTCAGGGACTGGTGAGGATTCTCATGGCTGTGCAGTCTCAGTTAGCCAAGATGATAATTGTGATGGGAGAGCAGCCATGGCTGTGGGCCTTGCCTTGTGTTCCCAAATCCAGCTCTCTTTGGGATGTGCCAGTGTAGAACCAGGAATTTTACTCATCTCTGAAGCACTTTTGAAGGTCTGTGGATGGAAACTGTGACATACATGGTGGGGATTAGTATGAGAGACAAGGAGCTACTGGAGAGAGTGCAGCAGAGGCTAGGGAGATGCTGAGGGCACTGGAGCATCTGTGTGAGGAGGAAAGGCTGAGAGCCCTGGGGCTGCTGAGGCTGGAGCAGAGCAGAGCCAGAGGGGAGCTGCTCCATGCTGAGCAAGAGCTGAAGGGGGCAGGGGGCAAGAGGCTGGGGCCACACTCTGCTCAGGGGTGCCCAGGGATAGGAGCAACAGGCACACACTGGAAACCAGGAGCTTGCAGCTGAGCAGCAGGAGAAAGTTGTTTGTTGTGAGGGTGCAGAGCCCTGGCCCAGGCTGCCCAGAGAGCTTGGGGAGTCTCCTTCTCTGCAGAGATTCCAAGCCCTGGAGGTGATGCTGGGGAAGCTGCTGGGGGTGAGCCTGCTGGAGCAGGAGGATGGACTGGATGATCACTAGAGGTCTCTTCCAACCCTCCCCATGCTGGATTCTGGGATTAGAAGTACTGATTGTTATTAGTGTAGGAGCTCATGTGGTTGCTGATGTAAAGCACAATAACCTACATAAGCATCAGGAGAAAGGTTTTCAGAGGCTGGCACAGACACTTTCCAAATCCTCTGCAGAGGAAATGGTGGTTTTTCAGCTATATTGGATAAACATTTTCTCTTCACATATAATATCCCATAACATCCACAGTGCTGGAGCACCCTTCCATTCAGTGGGCTGTGCAGCTGATTAAATGCTTTAACTTTGCTTCCACACTTCATCAACAGCAAAAGCTGATGATTGCTTTCTGCCCCAGAGTGAAATCTGGTTTTATGGAGAGATTCTTGTCCTCCAGTTCCTTGCTGCTGGAGTGACTCTGTAGGAGCTGCTGTGTCCTCAGCCCTAGCTCACAAGCCAGTCTGCTTTATTGAAATGTTATCATTAAATCATTGACTCGATTCCATTATTACTTCAAGGTAAGCAGAACCCAAGAAGGAAAGTGAATTCATGATCAATGAATGTGCATGTTAAAATCTGGAGTGGGCAGCTGTTATTATTCCTGTTTTAATTTACAGATTGGAAGTTCTCCATTCTCATTCCCTGCTGGAAGCTCCTGTGAACTTCTGACACTGTTCCATGCCTTAAAAGCTGAGGATGCTCTGTGTCTCCCTGCTCACAAACCACTAAACCAGACCTTCCCATCTCTGCCAACATGCTCTGTTGTCCTCCCAGATTCTGCTTCCCAGCTGCTTGCATGGCACTGGTTTTGGTGTTGCTGGTGAATTCCTGAGCAATCTGACAGGCAGGAGATGGAGAATTGCTCTGGATTGTGCTAACTGACATTTTGTGTATAGATGAAGAGTGGTTAAGGTCTACCTGGGTAGTTAATGTCCAACATTAAAGGCTCTTAGGTTGAATAAGGAATGCTGTGAGGTTTAGGTTGAATAAGGAATGCTGTGAGGGTTAGGTTGAATATGGAATATTGTGAATCCCAGCTCAAATAAGGAATATTTTGAATCTCAGCTCAAATAAGGAATATTTTGAATCTCAGCTCAAATAAGGAATATTTTGAATCTCAGCTCAAATAAGGAACATTGTGAATCCCAGCTCAAATAAGGAATATTGTGAATTTCTGAGCAAGCGAAAGCAAACTTCATTATTTTTAGTAATCTAACATCCTAAGTGGTTTTGTATCTCAAGGACCCAATAAAAAGGAACATATCTATTTTAATACTCAATGCCTGTCCGTGGTATGTGGTTGTTTTTTTTTCCCCAGCTCACAGATTCACAACTATTGCTTTCATTTTTTTTCAGTGATTTATTCAGCATTTTTTTGTTGCTTGAGCTTGAAAGTTATTTCTATAAGGAGAAAGGGGAAAAAAAGCCAATAATGCTTTAATTCAGCCCTGACATGGAGCAGCTCCTGTGAATTCAGGAAGCCTGGTTTATCCCACATCAAACTTAACCCAGATGAGAGGAAAAGAAAGAAAGAAGGAAAACAAACCAAACCCCAAACTCCAAGTGGTACTTGGGACATTCTTAGGCCATTATGCAGTAGTTTTTATTCCCAATGAGAGCAGAAGTTCCTGAGGTTTACAGATCAAAAGTGGCATTGCTTGAGCTTCAGTGCTGAGAGAGCTTTCCACCCTGGTCTGGGAGAGTGAAGTTGCTGACACCTCCAGCACCATGGTTTCTCTAATACTTGATCCACACTAGGTGCTTTCTTCACTGGGTTTTAAACTTCTTGGAGGCATCTATTTCTGCATCATTCCTATGAACAGAGCTATTTTAACCAAAGAAAGGGAAGGATTTGCCTGCCTATTACCCAAACCAGCCTATAGACTCTGGCTGCTGGTGTGCTCATAGGCACAGGAAGATGATCTCCTTACCAAAACATCTCTTAACTATGCTTACTGTGACCCTGGAGTTATGTCTGGGTTTATAAATAGAGTTTATATAGAAGCACATAAAGAGAGAAATGCTCCAATTTCATTTGAAAGCAAAGGATTAAATTGTGCTTGGCCTTTTTATCCTCGTATAAACCAGTACTGGGTGTACATAGCCTACCCAATGCATCAGGATGGATCTTGCCTTCTAAGAGCAGAAATGTGCTTGTCTTCCAAACTCTTTATCTTGAAAAAAGAAGCCCAAGCTTCAGCTGCCCCTGCTCAGCATTCTGTCTTGCAAGGGTTTTGGCAAAGCAGTTCTGACACTGATGTGTTGAGCTATATTTTATCTTTCTATACTATTTTATCTTTCTATTCTATTTTATCTTTCTATTCTATTTTATCTTTCTATTCTATTTTTCTATTTTATTTTATTTTTATACATTATTTTATTCTTTTTCCCAGCCAAGCTGAGTAAGAAGTCACAGTTGTGGCTAGAGGGAGAGGAAGAGTCAGTAAGTGAACAGCCTGCGATGACTTTTGAGAGTGACTTCTCCCTTACCTCCCATCTTCCTCACTCCCTCCTTCTTCCAAAGAGTTTCGTCGCTAACCTCGTGCAGGCAGCGAGGCTTTTCCCGTCTCATTTGCCTCTCGGAGCGGCTCTTCTCAGCCGATTTTTGCAGTTACTTTGCAAAAGGAAAAGAAGGAAACCTTTCCCGCAGCCTCCTGCCCAAGCGACAGGGGAGAGGGAAGAGCCGCGGGACTGCGGCTTTGCACCTGAGGAGCGGAGGAGCAGTGGTGGAGCTGGGAAGGGATGGAGGCATGGGAGGCTGCTCCGCTCCGGGATGCAGCTGCTTTGGGATGCTCCACTCCGGGATGCAGCTGCTTTGGGATGCTCCGCTCCGGGATGCGCCTGGCTAGGACCTGCACCCCCCACTCGCTCCCAACTCTCCCCGCACACCTCGACCTCTTCCCAGAAATCAGGGAGAAGGGGCTGGGCTGGGATGAGGAGAAGCTCCTATCGCCTCTTCCTAAAAGCAACCTGCGCTTCTAGGGATGCTGGAGTGGGAAAAGCGGGCAGGACATTCTGAGGATGTCCGAGGGGTGTTGGGGTGAGTTCGAAGGGTTTCTGCTGGCTGAGAGGAGGTTTTCCTCTGGAAAAAAGCGATTTTTTTTTTTTGCCCCTAATCCTCAATTATGAGGATTTAAAAATAGTATTAGAGAAGCAATCTGTTGTGCAGCTCCTCGGAAGAAATAATTGTTGGTTTAGAGAAGCACCGATCCCTTCAGCGTGTGATGAAGATGTTAATTTATGGCTGTCGAGCACTTTATGGCTGTCATTAGATTTTCAGCTTTGTCTCGGTTCGAAATGGATCTTTTTCTTTCTCATTTTAATCCGAGACAATTATGTAAGCAAACGGTTCTGTTTGATGGAAAAGGCATCGTTTTCCTGCCGCGTTTCGAAGCGTTCACAGCTCATAGTTCTTCGATGTGCATATATGAATTTAAAAACACAGCAGTAAAGTGCTTGAAACAGACCATAAATTTGCTTCCGATTTTATTACACCTCTGCCAAGCAGGTTGGGAGGACAAGGGCAACTAGGGGCTTGGGAAAGGATTTAACCCTTCCCTAAGGATTTAACTCTTCCTAGGCTAAAGAACCAGCCAAAGCAAAGCAAATCCCGCCGGAGAGTTTCGGGGTGGGCTGGGGAGAAGAGGTGGAGGTTGGGTGACACTGAGCTGCTGAGTGACCAAGGCGAAAGGAGACTGGTTGCGGCTTTTTGCTCCTTTAGCAGATGTCAGGGCAGCTCCCAGGACAGGCTCCCACTCAGATCGGGATGGCATAGGGAGGAGGGGCTGCTTCACCCCTGCCTAAGCCAAGCTCAACGCTTCACAAGGAGCCAGCACTAAGCCTCTGAAGGGCTCTGGTAGCCCCTGACCCTCCCTTGGCCCCTACCTCGCCGTGCCCAGCGCCGCTTCCCCCAAATTTTGTCCCGCTCCAATAAGATGCTGTGGAAGCCTCAGCATCCCTGTGGGTACCAGAGTTAGCGGTGATGCTGGAGGGATTCGCGGGGTCCTGGCTGGTATATTTGACACCCATCCCCCTGACCTCCCTCCGCCGCCACCACCACCCAAAAAATCAACTGTTAATTGCTGCAAAGTTCCCTGGCACGTGGATAATTTACTCCGACTGCTGCGTTCTAATTAAAAGGAAACTTATTTATGTTTCTGCTGTTTACACTCCGCGATTTAATTACGCTCAGAGGCAGCCTCGCGCTTTTTTCCTTCCTNCCCACCTAAATCACATTTTCATTAAAGGTTTTAATAAGAAAACTCACTTGACCACTATCCATTACCGAGTCCCCTCCATGCACACAAGTTCACTTACCCATTCATTTAGTCACTTACTCATTCCAGCAGATCCGCTGCGACTGCTGCTAGCAGGGATGTGAACACTCATAATTATTTGTCAAAGTCTGGGAAGTGTATTATCCTTTCTTGGAGTGGTAATTAGTTACCATAGCATCTAATACGTAAATGTGCCCAGAGCACACCATTAACAGTTAAGCGGAGGATTCAATTTAACACATGATTATATCTTTCATAAGTCATTACATTAGGAAAGCCAATGTCACTCATGCTGGGACAATTCCAGGCTTCTCCGGGCCGGGGGGAGCCTTGGGAGGAGAGCCCCTAGAAACGGGGAAGAAGCTCTTTGGAAGGGGGATATGGTTGTTCCAAGTGTTAAGAAGGGAAAGGGGAAGTCTCCTCTCTCCCACTCCAACCCCCGACAAGACCTGCCCAGGAACTGTCCCAGCGCATCCATGTCGCTTCCCAGCGCAGAAGGGATCGGAGCGAGGGGTCAGCAGTGCCAGCCCCGGCACGGAGCCCTTTTCCCGCTCCAAAAGGAGCCAGGAGGAAGCCGAGCGAGCCCAAAGTTGGGAATGAAAAGCGTTTTCATTCCGTTTTTCCCTAGCTCCGAAGCAGAAGTGAGTGGAGCAAGAAACCGAGGTGCCCCAGCCGGCAGCGGCCGCTCGGGCTCCGCATCCCGCATCCCGCATCCCCCTTCGCAGGAGGGGACAGGAGGCAGGAAGCAGAGCTCTTACAGCCTCCCTCCTCCTCCCAGCCCAGCTCCAGGAGTTTGCTGGGACAGCGCTCGCATCCCTCCATCCCACGGCCGGGCATAGCCAAAGCATCTCGGGCTCCTTCCAGGGGAGCATTCCCAGGAAGGCTGCTCGGTAGCCACAGGGATATTAAGCAGTAAATCCTGCAGCAAAAGTGTCCTGCGATGTTGTATGCTCACCCCACGCCAAGCTGGTGGCGGTGGTTAATTCCTAATCAGGATGATGGACAGCAGAGACAGAACAATACAAACTAATGGCTGTGTTGCTGATCACTTTACCCCTTGATTAAAGACACCCAATTATGGCGCAGAACAGTGTCGTAATTATGTTCCTTAATCACATCCAGGAGGTTTAATTGCCTTAACGATGTGTTTCATTAAATGAATTTAGGTATTATAGGCGACAGTTTTCATACACAGTTGTTTTCAAATTAACATAATATTAGACATCGTCATGGAAATTGTTTTAATAATCATAATTAGAGGCACCCAGCCTTTGTCTAGTAAATGCTGAGAGACGCTTCTCCTGTGCCTGGGGGCTGCTGTGCCCACCCTCTCCGGGCTGCCTTCCCACAGCTCCCTGGCACTTTACAGTTATGTTTCCTGAAAAGTTACAGGTTCTGATTAATCTTTTTTGATGGGAAGTGGAGCAGAAAATATTTATTCCCCCTTCCCCCGCCTCTGGGGCTGCCGTTGGGAGAGGATGCTCCGTGGACATCCAAGAGGGGGAAAGGGAGCCCTCAGCTCCGCTTTGGGGAGCTCCTGGCCTTCCCCTCCCCCCTAAAAGGGTCCATGAGGGGATGGGCTGCTCCCAAACTCGGGGGAGGTAGGGAGGAGGTGGGGAGGGGGCGGTCCTGCAGCTTCCCCGGGGAAAACCTGCTCATCGTTCTTCCTGGGATACCCTGAGCAGGGATGGGGTGCTGCAGAGAGGGTACTGGGGTGCGTTCAGAGCAAGGAAAGGAAAGGAACACTCCTCCCTCCTTCCTCTTCCTTAAAGCTGGAGCTTAACAAAGCAGAGCATCACCCAAGCGTTTGTTCAAAATATTTTAATAAAGATTCTTTCCGACATAGATAGAGATAGAAACGCTCGTACAGTGCTGTCATCCTCTGATTGACCTATTTAATAGATATCACTCTTTACACATCCGTGACCTGCCAACAGATCCATCACGGCTCCTCTTTTGCCATCCAACCTGACAGTCCGAATTTGTATTATCTGCGAGTAGTGGAAAATAGCAGGAAAAGGAGGGGGGGAAAAAAAAGGAAGAAAGAAAAACAATCTTGATTTACGAATGGCAGAGAGACAGTCACCCAGCCATGCAAACTCCAACTGAAGGCTCACTTTGGGTAAATAGCTACTTCTTGCTTTTCAGCTCTTGTTTTTCTTCCCCTCAACCTCCCCCTCCCCCCAAAAAAAGAACAGAAAAGAGAAGAATTCCACGCGTTCTGTAAATCAGCCCAAAGTGAAATAATCCTCCACAGTCAGCATAATTTACACACAGGTTACAAGCGGTTTGAATGATACCTCTGAAGACACAGCGCCTGGGAAAACATTGGCATGGCAAAGTGTTCCTGTAGCAGCTATTGCTCTGGTGCCTTGGCAAAGTAAATAGCTATTCCCTGTCCTAACGCAAAGGATAACCCTCTCCAGAAAATAATCAGTTGGTTGAGCAATTAAGAATACACCTTTCCTGTCGTTTTTGGACTGAAGCAATTTATTAAAGCTCAATTGAAATACAGGGATGATGCAACTTAAAAAATCCAGAGGATCCAACCCTTCCTCAACCTAAGCAGCTCGGATACAGCAACAGTTCTGGGTTCTACGTTGTTGGCAAATCAATCAACGTGTTTGAAACCACTTGGCACACGGTTTTAAGTTCATCCATAAACAGAATTTTTAGAAGCATTTAAAGTAACGGCACAGAAGCCCCGTGACCTTATCACAGGCTCTAGAGTGTCGGCGTGGCAAGGGTGCTTTAAAGAAGAACAAATCAATAGCAGGTCTTGTTTATACATCACCGCAAAGTGGAAAGAAACAAGGTGCACAGCAATCTTTCTGTTAGAGATGCGATACTTGCAGCCACACGGAGCAGGGGTGGGGGGGTTGATCGGTTATGTTTTTGTCTTTTTGTTGTTGTTGTTTGTTTGTTTTTCCTTTAACTCTCTCGCTTTTGTTTTTTAAAATCACTTTCAGCAAACTTCACGCATTTTCACAGGATCAAAGTTTCGAGGCGATAAAAAATACCAAGTCTTCCATAGCAATGGTCCAAAGTCTCTTTGTTTCTGCGAGTCACTTAAATAATAATAATAATAAGTTTACATTTCAAGTTTGTTTGTTTCCTGGCTCAGAATAATAATAATAATAATACCGCTAATAATAATTTAAAAAAAGAAATCTATGTTCAAGTGCCCTCTCTGATTTGTCCCATCCACCTCCACGCCCGGCTCCCTGCACCCCCTTCCCCTCGCCGGGACCGGGATACTAGGAGACCGAGGGATCAGGATACCGGGCTGGGGACCGTTCACCATCGCTCTCCGCGGCTCTAGCCCCGCTCCCTGCTATCCCTCAGCCTCTCCATCGTCCGATAGTGGAGAAGGAGCCCGGTGGGAGCATCCGTGCCCCAGCATCCCCCGGCCTGGAGCATCCTCCCCGCGGTACCCCTCTTCGGTCCCACCCGCACGCTGCTCCCGAGGGGCAGAGGGAGGCGAGGCGAAGCCGGGCGGGGTGAAGAGGGGGTCGGGCAGCTTTTAGTTCCTCCGCCACCCCCACGACCTCCGGACAGGGTCCCGGCCGCTGGTTGTCACCGCTCCCCGGGGCGGCCGCGGCGGGGGCGAGTGGATGGATGGATGGAGGGATGGATGGATGGATTGAATGGTGTGGCTAACGGCGGCGGCTCTTAAGGCTTCTCCGTACACTGTTTGCAGAGGCTGGAGGAGACGCTGTTGAAAATGGCACATTTCTCCGGGCAGGAGGTGGCGGGTGGCAGCCCGGCGCTGAAGGGGTACCCTGCAGCCTGCTCGTAGGCACCGAGGGCAGGATGCAGAGCAGCTGCCGCCGCCGCCGCTGCCGCCGCCGAGCTGGGCAAGGAAGCGGCCGAGATGGCCTGACCCTGGTTGAGATAAGCCACCAGGCGCCTCATCTCCTCCAGGGCCTGCGCCTGCATCAGGATGTAGTTCTTGGCCAGGAGGAGCGTGGCGATCTTGGAGAGCTTCCTGACCGAGGGGCTGTGCGCGTAGGGGATGACCGCCCGCAGCTCGTCCAGAGCATCGTTCAGGTCGTGCATCCGCCGCCGCTCCCGCGCGTTGATGTTCAGCCGCAGAGCCTTCTGCTCCTTGGACTTCTTGCTGCCTCCGTGCCCGTGGCTGTTAGAGCAGCCGCTGCCCTCCGTCGCCTTCAGGCCCCCTCCTCCTCCTCCTCCTCCACCTCCTCCTCCTCCGCCCGCCGCCGGCGAACCGACCCGCGGGTCTCCCCCTGCCCCGCGCAGCACCAGCTCGCACCTCCCGTCGCTGTCGTCGTCGGGGCTCTGCTCTCCGCCGCTGCTCTCTGCCACCGAGCCCCGGCCGGTTCTCTCGCTGCCGTACTTGCCGCAGACGGATCCCGGCGGCAGCCCCAGCGGGTCCCCGCCGCCCACCCCGGCCTGCAGCAGCGCCTCGGGCTCCGCCGCCTCGTAACAGGCGAGGGGCGAGGGCTGCCGGTCGCGGGGGTGGGAGAGGTCGAGCCCCGGCGGGGAGCGGAAGGCTGACTCCATGCGCTTGGCCGACAGGCTCTTCTGGAAGAGGTCCTCTTCTGCCGGCAGACCCAGCGAGCGCTCCATCGGCGCTCCGTTCGCTGCCTCCTCCTCCTCCGCCTCCTCCTCCTCCTCCTCCTTCTCCTCCTCCCCCCTCAGCTCCCGGATCGCTCCTCCAAGGCTCTGGGTGTCCCGATGGTTGGAATCGCTTCCCGGCTTCCGCCGGTGCCCTGAGCCGCTGATGCTGATGCTCCTGCTCCGGCTCCTGTGGCTCTGGATGCGGCTCGGGATGCGACTCCGGCTGTAGCTCCGGCTGTAGCTTGGGATGCGGCTCCGGCTATAGCTTGAGATGCTGCCCCGGGTACTAGCTCGGGGTATGGCTCGGGATGCGGCGCCGCTACTAGCTCGGGGTGATGTGGCTCTGGCTGTAGCTCGGGATGCTGCTCCGGTAGTAGCTCGCGATGCTGTAGCTCCGGTACTAGCTCTGGATGTGTCTCGGGATGCTGTGGCTCCGGGTGTAGCTCGGGATGTGTCTCAGGATGCTGTGGCTGCTGCTCGCCCTCAGCAGCCCCCGCGCTGGGGCATTGTGCGTTGCCAGCCGAGTCTCTTCCACCGTTTATCTTGCTTGGCTTCACCTTCAAGAGATTTCCGGAGCCATCAACCAGCAGCAGCCGCAGACGGGGGAGTCTTTTACATCATTATCTCCGAGAGTAGGTTATTATGAAGAAGACTCGCCTGTTGGGACAGAGCTTTCTACCCAATCAGGTTAACGTTTTAATTAATAGGATTAAAGCGGTAACAAACAATCCCAGGCGCTATCTGGCCCCGAGTCTGAATAGTTTCATTTCCCAGCTCGGAAGACAAGCAGCAGCTAGAGCTTTATAAGCGGCTCCTGCTCCATTATTCTCCTGCCATCTGTATACACAGCTTAACGCATATGTTTGCAAGACGTTGTGTCCTGTTAGTAACCCAACAACTGCCTTTAGCTTGACATGTGTGGCGACTTTCACTCATCAATGAGCACACTAAAAGCCCTACTTAGATCGAAGGATGTTCCTTGCCTCCTTCAGCAAATTACAGCCCTGCTTCCCGGCTTCCTTCCCCTTCCCAGGGCCGCCAGCAGACTTGTGCGAACTTCGCCGTGGAGTCAGGAGTGACACCCTCTTCCCCCCTACCCCACCCCAACCCACCCACCCACCCTTTCGCGCTCACACTGACTTACAGCCCCCTCCCACCGGCCTGGGGAAGAAAATATTAATGAGGATAATGATAAAAATGATAATATAGTAATAGTAGTAGTAATAATAATAAATTAATAATAATTATACACACCCCAGACCGAGCCGACCCTCCGTGCCCACCATCTCACTTCCCTGGGAGGAGAATGGTCCCCAGCCCCCTCCTCCAGCAAAGGGAACCCAAACTCCGGGGAGGTTCCCCCCTCTCCTCCTCCCCTTAGCCCTTTTCCAGCAGCAAATCTACCTCTTCCCAGTGCTTATCTCATCCAGCCCCACCAGTTACCTTGAAAACGAACCGATCTGGGGAGGAGGGAGGATGGGGTGAGAAATAGCAACCCTCTCTCCCCCTCCCAAACTTTATTCTGTTATTATTGTGATTGAGCAGCTCCTGGCAGCTCTATCATTCCCCCCGGGAGCATCCCACCGCCGGTGTCCGGGAGAGAGTGGTCTCTGTTCCCTGCTCTCATTCCGGAGCTTCTCCTCGGAGCTGAAGTGGCAAACCTCGAGGGTTGGGCTGAATTTTTGTCCCACTCCTCCTCTGGTACCCGAGGCGAGCATCTCTCTCTCTTTCGCTTCACTGGGAGCGCTCAGAGTATTTAGTGAGAGGTTTTCATCCTTCTGACATCAGTAAAAGCAGTATTTCCCAGCACTTCCAGAAAATCGTTCTTATGTGGCAGAATTACTGAAGGCTAGGATATTTTTTTCCTTTTAATTTTTTTTGTTGTTTCTCTGGATTCATTAAAAACCTTTTAATTGTGGCTTTCGGAGTTGGCCCCAGGTGTTGGACTCTTTTCATTACATTTTGCTCTAATGTGATGAAATTCTAATTCTCTCCTTACCATATGGTTAAATTTCCCCACTGAGAATTAGTTGAAAAAAGGGAGAAATAATCTATTAATCTCTGTAATAGATTCACAAATGAGGTTTGCCACAGAACCTGGTTTTGAATGGTAATATCCGAACAGTTGGGTGCCTTGTTTCAGGAAAGAAAGGACCAGGCGACAACAGAAAAAAAAACCCCAACGTTTGGATTTTTCACCTGGAAAAGGATGCAAAGGAGCCAAGCTGCAGATTTCAGCGTCGGTGACTGAGATTTCAGCTAGCCAGGACACGAGGACGAGCTCAGAGCCTTCCTCACCTCGTGGCTCGGCAGCAGAGCTGCACAGACAAGCCGAATCCTCCCAAACTAGGGGGGTCTCACCCCTCGCCCCCCACCCCTGAGCCCTTTTGGCTGTCCCTGGTCGCCGTCCAAGCGCACTGTCCCCTCCCCTTGCCCGGGGATGCCACCGTTAACCTCCATCACTGCTAATCCAAAGGCGTTTGAGCTTTATTATTTTCCAATTAGCAACTTGCATTTTCCCCGGGATCATGGACAAAGGGTTTGATGACCGCAGTGGGGGGGTGGTGGGGTGGTGTTCTTATTATTATTTCTGGGTTTACTTATTATTATTTAATCTCTTTAATAGCCAACTCATAAAACTCCAGTGGTCACTTCAGGGTAACGGCTCCTCTGATCATTTGATGGTTAGAGGGAACAATTCCCCGATGACAGGCATCTCCATCTCCACCTTCCCCCCGGATCTGGGGGTTCACTAGCGCTCCCCCTCCTTTATTCCTCAGCAGCTTTGGGGTTATTCCCAGCTCCGCAGACCTCCGGCAGGTCCCGGCCCCTCCTCTGCTCCTCGGCTGCATTCTCTCGCTCACATTTGTCCTCTGCTTCTGAATTGTCTCTGTCTCCGTCTGAGCTTTCTGCTCATCCCTGTCCACCTGTCAGCCTGCCTGCTGCTGAGCTGCCTGGGGACCTGCTCGCTGCTTGTCCCTGCTTCTGTCTCTCCTCTCACACACCTCGCTTTTGCTTTATTTCTCTTCATCCTTTTCTTTCCCTTTCTTTTAGGGTCTTCATCCTTTCCCTTCCCTTTCTCTCTAGGTCTTCGTCCCTTCCTTTCCCTTTCTTTCTGGCTCTGCCCTTTCTTTTAGGGTCTTCATCCTTTCCCTTCCCTTTCTCTCCGGCTCTTCATCCTTTCCTTTCCCTTTCTTTATGGGTCTTTATCCTTTTCTCTCCCTGTCTCTCGAGGTTTTAATCTTTTCCGTTTTTTTCTGAGTCTTAATCCTTTCCCTTCTCTTCCTTTCTGGCTCTGCCCTTTCTTTTTGGGTCTTCATCCTTTCATTTCCCTTCCCTTTCTTTCTATCTCTGCCTTTTCTTTCTAGGTCTATTTCCTTTCCTCTCCCTTTCTTTCTGGGTCTGTCTGGATCTTCTGGTCCTTGGTGATTGTATCTCATTCATCTCTCGGGTGGTTTATCTGTGCCTTTGCCGTGCTTTAACGATGCCAACTTCCTTCCAAACTTTACCTTTATTTTGGGGAGGAGGGGGGAAAGGAGGGAGAGGGAAGTGGAGGAGACTTCCCTGGACCTGCCTGTTGGGCTCTCTCTCTCTCCTCACCCTTTCGCCTCTTTAATACTCTATGGAAACTTTAGTTTGGAAGCAGGCAGAAGAATTTATGGAAGCTTTAAAAGCGGCGCTTATAAAACTCCCGAGGAATGGGCTTTGAGCTTTATGCACTCGTAAACTTTTGCTGATTGCTTCGGGGAAGTTGTCAGGCATTTAACACTGCGTTTATCTTACAGCGCAATGAAAACACATCTGCCCAGCGTCTCGTTACCTGCTTTAATTGGAGCCCAGCCCTCTGCCACCGGCTCCACTCCACTCGGGTCATGAGTTCGGACGAGGAACAGCCCTCGAGCCGAGTGGAGCCACTCCGGAGCATCCTCATCCTCCCCCGGGAGCAGCCAGCGGCAAGGAGCCTGCAGGGTCCCAAAATATAGCTAATTTTCCAAGGTGTCTTTCTACTCCCCACCTTGGAAAGGAGTTAAAAAAGAAGTTCAGAGCCTTTTCTTCTCCCCAGGTCTGGGTCCAGGTGGAAGGATGCTCCCCAGTTTTTCCCTAAAGGCGCCCAGGAGCTGAATGCTGCTGAGGCAGCTGAAGGCATCCTCAACCCTACTTGTTCTCCACAGACCCCGCAGAGAGCTGAGGGCTTGGGATCACCTCCCACATTCCCGGTCCTTATTCCCTCCTGCCTCTAGCACTGGAGAGAGCAGAGGCTCCGGCTCTGCCCGGATTTTCCAGCGCTAAATGTCGAAGAGAAGCCTCTGGGTTGTTTTCAGCCTTAGATAAACTTTATTTAAGTTCAAGGCGAAGAAAAAAAGGTAAAAAGAAGATGATGACATGGTATTCGCCCCTAGTGCAAAGATCCTCAGAGGTCTCCCCAGGAGGCAGGCGAATTCCCAGCTTGGGAAGTTTTTCCAGCAGGAGACAAGGACCTGGCAGCCCGCTGGGGTCTGGGGATGTGTTTATGGCAGGGGAAAGGGGATGATGACTCTCAGCCTTCCCCGGGATTCTTGGAGCAGCATCCTGAGCCCCGGCACCGGGATACCCAGGGATACAGGAATAGCAGGATACCTCGGGATAGCTGGGGAGGGGACTGCTGGAGATGGAAAGGACAGTCTGGAGTGCTTCAGAGGGATGAATGGCATTAGAAGGTCCTCGTTGGGAGCCACCGGGGGTCCGGGAGGTGCCAGGCCTGGTGGCTCCCGATCCAAAATCCACAGCACCATCTCCTGGGCAGCGGGAGGAGTGCATGGAGCCTCGCGGAGGCTGCAGGACCCGCGTGGGGCTGGAGGGAGAGACAGCTCCAGGGAGACGTTAAAGAATCCAAACAAACAACAACAACAACAACATGGAAATGTTAACAAAACAAAGCAAACACTCAAACAAAAATAAACAGGGAGATGTATAACAGACTTTCAGTGTGGAAGACGGAATGATCCTTCCTTCCTTCCTTCTCTTCCTTCCTTTTCCTTCTTCCCCAGCTTTCCTTCTCACACTTGACCCTAGCTTGACTTTACTGGAAACTCCTAGCCATTCCCTCCTCAGATCTTCTAGGCTCTCTGCACATCTATGCCCTGACAAATGGAGGCACTGTGGCTAGCTGGGACACTCCATAAATAAGGCAATTTTATGTGTTTAATAACTTCTCATGGGCACAAAATATAAAGAAGTGTTGACACACAGTTCAGTAGGAGTCCAAATCCATATATTTAACAGGGAAAAATAATGCTCTTCTCAGATGTGTCCTGGTTTGAATTGAAAGTAAAAGGCCATTTCCCATCATATCCCTTCAGAAAAGTACCAAGAAAGAACAAAGGATTTCCTGCCTGGATTCCTGTGCTAAATTCACACTTTAATCTTTGGGTAGATGATGTTTTTCAAGCCCACTCAGCTGTCTGATTGTCAGCTTTATGTCTCAGCAAGCATCCCCAGCATCTCAGCTCCAGTAAAGCATCTCCCTCCAACAAGTCTCTCTCTCTCCTGTATGACTTTTATAGTCATTATAAAAAGTAATTTATTGGCAAAACTTAAACCTTTTCCAACTCAACTGACTCTTGATTTAGAGGTGTGTGCTCCTGGTTATGGTAATCAGGAGTGGTAGGTGCTTGCTTCAGAATCAGCTTTGCTCTTTATGTCGCAAAGTTGAGAGTAGCATCCTCTGAAAGAGAATCTAAAGCATCACATGTTTGCAGGCACAGGGAGAGCAGCTCATGTTTCACTCTTACAGTGCCTGCAATTGCACAGCAGGCAGGGCAGCAGAACTTGCCCCAGTTTTACATCACTTTTTTTTCTCCTGGGTATTATTGCTATTTGCCTTCCCTGGAGTACAATAGATTCTGGCTACAGGCTGGGGCTACATGGCATAAAGAAGGGAAGTAAGAAGAGCTCATTGGTATTTGATTTTCCTCCTTCTTCTCTTTTCTCTCTCTTCTCTTCTCTTCTCTTCTCGTCTCGTCTCGTCTCGTCTCGTCTCGTCTCGTCTCTTTTCTCTCTCCCCTCATGTCTCCCTTTCCTTCTCCCTCTCCTCCACATCACCAACTGCCAGAGCTCAGCCAGAACCAAGGTGGGGTAAGGACATAGGCCAAATGCTATTCATGGACAAACCCCTACAGCTCAGTTTGGGGAGGAACTTTGGCTTTTGGGGTTTTGCAGCACACCTCAGTAGTTAGCGAGATCAGTCCAGGTACCACAAAGCTTACACACAACTTCCTTTCTGAGGGTAAGACCAAGTGACCAGAGAATGCTTGAGGGCTGACAAAAGCTTTTAGCATCCTCAGGCCTGTCTGAGGCTGTCACAGAGACTTAAGTGATGTTTCCTCTGCAGAGGTATTTGATTATTCCAGCAGAGGACTGCTGGAGGCAAGGGGCAGCATGCACCTGCAGGCTGGATCCACCAAGGTGACACTTGTCTTCCAAGAGGCAAGTTTGCCCAGAGAGCTGAACACATTCCAGACTGATTTCCTTCATGGATGCCCCATGTCTCTCCCTGGCCATCCACCTGGACAATGGTTTGATTTGTTTGAGTTTAAATGGGCATGAAAACAAGCAGTGTGTCCTGAGGCAGGGCTAGGTGGGGCTGAGCTACAGAAGATGTGAGGCTGAGTCTGAGCACCTGGGAGCTGAGGCTTCCTTCTCCTAACTGAGGCATAGGAAGAGGCAGAAGGATGCAGGATGAAGGCTCCAACACTGATGTTTGCTCTGAGAAACCCAAGACACCCTGGAGATCATGTTCTGTGTCCCATGACACATATCAGATTTGACCTTTGGACATCTAATCTCTTGGTCCAAGTTTTGCTTTCCTAAGTTTGGTCTCCCTACTTTGTACCACACCAGATGATTTCCTTCGGGATTCCCTCGCTTCTCAAGGTGACCTGAAGTAAGAAACCAAACCAAACCAACTCCACTCAAAGATAAAACAAAGCTTCCAGCAGTGCTAGCTCTTGCTGGGTATCAGCTGAAGCCCATGGTGTGGAGCAGTGGATCTTCAGGGTGTCACCAACCATGCTCAGGCATGGGATGACTCTGGGCCCCAGTGCCCACACATCACAACCTGTAGACAGCTTCTAAAGCAGTGACTTCAGGATGCCAGCAGCACATAGCTCCCATGGCCAGGCTGTTGATTCTGATTCTCTGCTCAAGTTAATTGAGTGAGTCAGGGCAAATTTGCTCCACACCTGCTCTGGACAGAGCAAGCTCAAGCAGCTCCAATCAATCACTTCCAGCAGCAAACTGGCACAAATGGTGCTTGTTCAGCTGGTGCCAGGGACTGAGCTCCATGCAGTCCCAGGATAAGGCTGTGGGATGGGAGAGGTGCCCTGAGGGAACTGTGTCACACTCTGTCCCAAAGGCTCTTTACTTTTTCCCCTCTTCAAAAAAGGAAGTTCCCTGAGTCTTTCTAATAAGATCTGTTTGGAGAAATGGCTGATGGAGCAAAGCAATAATTCCTCTGTGTTTGTGTTGAGAGATGGGAAAAACAGGAATGGCTTAGGTGTGACATAAATGACCTGGGATAAGGGAGGGAATCCTGTCCTGCTGTTGCTGGGCAGGATCCATGGGCTGCAGGTGTGAGCAGTTGGCAATCAGGCAGGGCAGGGAGCTGAGTTGTGTCCAGGTGAATCTCATCTCCCTCAGTGCAAAGGGAGAAGTTTGCTCCTCAGCAGGGTGGAAGCAGCCAGAGCAGCTGAGCTGAGTTAGCTCCAGGTGACTCCTAGAGGCACCAAGGGCAGGCTAAAGGGAGAAGTTTGGGGAGAGTGGAGCTCTTTGTGCTTGGCTTTCTGCTCTGGCATCTTGTGAGCCTGCTGCTCTGCCTTCTGCTGAGGATGCTTGCCTGCTTGGGGTGGCCACTCTGCAGCTGCTGAGGTGAGTGTCACTTCATCTATTTTACATACTTCATTTTGGTATCACTTTGGTTGTTTGGCTAAATCTGTTTGGATTCCAACCCATGGATCTCCTAGAGCTACAGAGCCAACTTCTAACTGTTACAGCATGGTGCCAGTGAAAGCCTTGGGGTTTGCTTGTGAGAGTGGCACAAAAAAATCTGTTATAAACCAAGAGCTATTGATCCTCACAAAAATGAGGGAGAAAAGGTACACCTAGAACTGCCACCAGCTGCTAGGAACAGTTTGTGTGTCTGTGAGGATATTGGTTGTGTCAGGAGAGGTTGCCTGGTGGTCATGGGAGGTTGTAGCTCCAGATGGACACATCCTCTGCCAAGAGGAGAGCAGACAAGAGACATTAAGTCAATTGCTTTGCACAAGGCATTTCCAAGCAAGAGCCAGCAGGTAGAGTTGACTGAGTCCCAAAACAAGGCAAAGTTGGGGAAAAGCTGTGTCAGGGTAAACCCAGAGAGGTCCCAATGCCAAAGAGGTGACTCTAACTCAGCTTCAATTCTGTTCCTAGCTTGTTCACCGTTATCTGAAGGTCTTTGCTGTGTTGGTGATGAAGCTGCTGGGGCAAGGTGTGCTGAGCTGGTGCTGCCACTTGCCTCTTGGGTTGATGTGCTGGTGTGTGCAACAGAGCTCTGCTGGGCTCCTTGGCTCTTTGTGAGGCTAAACAACAGCTGTTCTCTCTTCCTTTGGGCCAAAGACAAATGCTGAAGCATGAAACATGTGGCTTGCAGAGCCATGGAGGGAGTGTGCAGTTCATTCAGCCTCCTGGAGCAGCTGCAGGCGTGTGCTCTTGTGTGAGCAGCAGGCACAGGAGAGCCTAGAAGATGGTGGGAGAGCCATCAGCTGCAGAGCAGGGTTAAAAGACCCAAAGGAGCCACTGTGAGCAGTTAAGTTTCTCCAGAAAGCTGCACTGAATTAATTTGTCTGAAATAGACCGTGTCTGTAGAGAAGAACATCTTAATATCTCCCCTTCCTATGTTCATGTGACGGGACCTTAGAGGAATGGTTCCAATATCCCTGGCACGAGCCATTCTTGTTCTTGGAGCATCTGGAATGCTTCAGACAGAAGAATAACTTCAGAATTCTCTTCAGAGGAGGACAGTGGTGTTGGATAGCTGAAGTGTAGCTGAGCATCTCCTTATTCCAGCTGATTTAGTTCCCTACCTTTGTTACTTTATGAGATATCTCCTGTCCATGGCTGTGGAAAGGGGGTTCACCTCCTTCAATCTCAAGGTACAAGAGAAGGATCACACTGCTTCAGAGAGATCCTCCTTACCTTAAGGTCANGCAGGATCCATGGGCTGCAGGTGTGAGCAGTTGGCAATCAGGCAGGGCAGGGAGCTGAGTTGTGTCCAGGTGAATCTCATCTCCCTCAGTGCAAAGGGAGAAGTTTGCTCCTCAGCAGGGTGGAAGCAGCCAGAGCAGCTGAGCTGAGTTAGCTCCAGGTGACTCCTAGAGGCACCAAGGGCAGGCTAAAGGGAGAAGTTTGGGGAGAGTGGAGCTCTTTGTGCTTGGCTTTCTGCTCTGGCATCTTGTGAGCCTGCTGCTCTGCCTTCTGCTGAGGATGCTTGCCTGCTTGGGGTGGCCACTCTGCAGCTGCTGAGGTGAGTGTCACTTCATCTATTTTACATACTTCATTTTGGTATCACTTTGGTTGTTTGGCTAAATCTGTTTGGATTCCAACCCATGGATCTCCTAGAGCTACAGAGCCAACTTCTAACTGTTACAGCATGGTGCCAGTGAAAGCCTTGGGGTTTGCTTGTGAGAGTGGCACAAAAAAATCTGTTATAAACCAAGAGCTATTGATCCTCACAAAAATGAGGGAGAAAAGGTACACCTAGAACTGCCACCAGCTGCTAGGAACAGTTTGTGTGTCTGTGAGGATATTGGTTGTGTCAGGAGAGGTTGCCTGGTGGTCATGGGAGGTTGTAGCTCCAGATGGACACATCCTCTGCCAAGAGGAGAGCAGACAAGAGACATTAAGTCAATTGCTTTGCACAAGGCATTTCCAAGCAAGAGCCAGCAGGTAGAGTTGACTGAGTCCCAAAACAAGGCAAAGTTGGGGAAAAGCTGTGTCAGGGTAAACCCAGAGAGGTCCCAATGCCAAAGAGGTGACTCTAACTCAGCTTCAATTCTGTTCCTAGCTTGTTCACCGTTATCTGAAGGTCTTTGCTGTGTTGGTGATGAAGCTGCTGGGGCAAGGTGTGCTGAGCTGGTGCTGCCACTTGCCTCTTGGGTTGATGTGCTGGTGTGTGCAACAGAGCTCTGCTGGGCTCCTTGGCTCTTTGTGAGGCTAAACAACAGCTGTTCTCTCTTCCTTTGGGCCAAAGACAAATGCTGAAGCATGAAACATGTGGCTTGCAGAGCCATGGAGGGAGTGTGCAGTTCATTCAGCCTCCTGGAGCAGCTGCAGGCATGTGCTCTTGTGTGAGCAGCAGGCACAGGAGAGCCTAGAAGATGGTGGGAGAGCCATCAGCTGCAGAGCAGGGTTAAAAGACCCAAAGGAGCCACTGTGAGCAGTTAAGTTTCTCCAGAAAGCTGCACTGAATTAATTTGTCTGAAATAGACCGTGTCTGTAGAGAAGAACATCTTAATATCTCCCCTTCCTATGTTCATGTGACGGGACCTTAGAGGAATGGTTCCAATATCCCTGGCACGAGCCATTCTTGTTCTTGGAGCATCTGGAATGCTTCAGACAGAAGAATAACTTCAGAATTCTCTTCAGAGGAGGACAGTGGTGTTGGATAGCTGAAGTGTAGCTGAGCATCTCCTTATTCCAGCTGATTTAGTTCCCTACCTTTGTTACTTTATGAGATATCTCCTGTCCATGGCTGTGGAAAGGGGGTTCACCTCCTTCAATCTCAAGGTACAAGAGAAGGATCACACTGCTTCAGAGAGATCCTCCTTACCTTAAGGTCACTGTATGGGAGCTGTGATTTCTGGCAGAGGATCTCTAGCATCCCTTGGGCCACCTCATTTTTGGATGGAGAAGAGTTTGGGCACTTGGATGCCACCTGTGCTGTTCCATTGCTTCTCAGGGTGATCAGATGGCCAAGATTTGTTTTATTTGCTGGCACAGATGTGGCACATCTGACAATGGATTGCAGTATTGTGGTTGACAGGGCCTGTAGAGGCCTTTAAAGGAGATCATCCAATGTCTTTAGCTTTAGAAAAGACCTTCTCACCTTTTTGTTCATATCATCAGCTCAGCAGTGGGAACCCTAGAGCTGGCTCTGTGTGGGGCTGAGGTCATTGCTGTGCTTGGACAGCTGAGTTTATAACCACACACAACTCCAAACCACTATTTTTTCCCCCCTAAAGAAATGCACTAAATGAATTTCTGTTCAGCTGGCCAGAAACCTATGGGATTCCAAGCAGAGAGAATCCTTCCTCTGACCATGGCTCTTCCTCTAGAAACTGGAGCTGTGGGTCTGAAAGGGAAGGTGGGAATGGGAGAAGTAGTCACCAAGGAGAAAACTGAGGCTGTTCCTCAATGCTGCTAACCTGCAGTATCTTCAACATGAAGCTACTTCCCCTGCAGAGTCCCAAAGGGCTTTTCCCTATCCTAAGCTTTGGTATCCAGCTCTTAGCATGTGGATGCTGGGTGACATTTAGATAACACTGCCTCCCAGAAACCTCTTCCAGCATCCCTTAGGCCCAGGACAAAACCTGTGAGGGTTGTGTATTTGGATGTGGTCTGTGTCTGGTGGTTCCAATCTCCTGGTCAGGAATGTGGCATGGAGCCAGGGGAGGGAGGGAAGGAGCCAGATGGCTCCAGCACACTGTTGCTTTGGCATTTTTTTCTGGCCAGCTTGACTGACACCATCTCTAAGGAGGCTTTTTGTTTGTTTGTTCATTTGTTCTCTAGCTTTTCTTGGAGGGAGCTTGTGGACCTGAGCTGAGATCACTTGGGGTAGTTTCATCACCTTAGGCTTTTTTTCCACCCATCCTTTGTGTGTTTTTTTGTTGTTGTTGTTGCGTGCAGCATTGGATGAAATTTACTCTGCTCTACTAAAACCTTGCCCTGATTTCATATTCCTTTCTCACACAAAAGCCTTGTTGGCTCTAAGGAGAGCCATATGCTTGAAAGACAGGCAACATGGAGAGATTTTTCTATCAGCATCTCTCTGAACATTGTAAAAATCCAAGGAGGATAAGACCTCTATAGACATTTATGCTCACAAACCTCCAAGGGAAGAGATTTATCCCCACAAGACCTATAGAGATTCTTATGCCCACAAATCTTCCAGGGGGATAGGGACTCTAGGGACATTTGTGCCCCCAGGGCCTCGATGGACATTTGTGCTCCCAATCCTCCAAGGGAGATAAGACTTAGATAGATCTTTATTCTCACAACAAAGACTTTATTCTGAGTTTGCAGCTGCCCTCTCTCACTGTGGTTTCATCTTAGCTGTTGGCATCTTCTCCATCAAGTCAGTGGCAATCTATGGCTGATCCTCCTGAGGGTGAGATGCTTCCCCATCCTCTGAGCTGATCAGACACGAGTCATTTCTGCTCTTTCTGGTTGTGTTACCCTTGCACTAGGCTCAAGGCACTGAGGCCTGGTGACAGGCTATGGGTAGGACTGGTTTGTGTCTAAAGAGCTTTGAGATCAGAGCTGGCTGGTGTGAAGCAGCCTGCATGTGTGTGCCCCTGTGCAAGGGGATGCATTAGACAATGGGAGCTGTGTTACATCATCCACTGCTTCTAAATGACATATTGTGACACCAGCTCCTTGAAGCCCTTGATTCCTCCCCCACCAGAGCCTTTCAGCAACAATCCAACACTTTAGGGGTGGTTCTGGAAGTGGCTGGAGATTAAAAATAGTCAGGAAGGGTAAAAAAAAAAAAAGGCAAGAGTGAGGGGGGAAAAAAGGCATTTAATGTGTGATGAAGTAAGTGATTTTTAGAAGTGATTTGATGACTGAAAGTTCAAGCATTCTTTTCACTCCTCTTTGTCTGCTGTAAATGAAGATGAAAGAAGTTGGCCAAGGAGAGCTGGGAGTGCTGCAGGATGCTTCAGGGATCATGGCTCTAAGGGCTATTAAGCACAATTTGTTTTTGTCAGAGCCCAATTTGTCTGTGTTTTAGCCAATCCTAGAAACTGGAGTTCTGATGTTTTTGGCTTTCACTATTAACTATTCATTCCTCTGGATTTGTACTTGTTTTGACCTTAAGAATCATTGCCTGTTGACACTGAGGAAGACTCAGGAAGGCTTTGTCATGCTTTGTCCTTTCCAAAAAAAGGAGATAAAATAAAATACCAGTCTTTCTCCCTGGGTAAATGAGGAAATAAAGCAAGCTGGGCTGGGTCAGTGGTTTTAATGTTGCTGGGACACTCAGAGCATGCTGCAGAGGCAGCACTTGGGAATCTGCTGAGATAGCTGGATGGGCAAGGCTGCCTTAAACTTGGGATACAGGCGCACACTTCAACCACCTCATGTGGGATGAACTGACCCCATGCAGGCTGCCCCACAGGACTCCTGCAGCACCTCAGGCTGACAAAGCATCCTGGGTGGGAGTTGTGCAGAATCAGTAAGGTTGGCAGAGACCTCTAAGATCTTCAAGTCCAACCATACCTAGCACTACCATACCACTGAACAATCTCAACAGTTATCATCATGGCCAGGCTTTGGGAACACAGCTCCAGGGAGGGCTCCATCCACGCTCTTCCCAAGCGCTGCTGGCTGCAAAGGCCAATTTGGGACAGACAAGAGCAGTTGCAAAAGGCACAGCACAAGGACTCCTCAG
>VWZO01013356.1:133078-160838 GCA_013396975.1 Bucco capensis | reverse complement strand
GAGGAGATGAGGCTGCCTAGGGAATTAAACTGTTGGACTGATTTAAGTTCTGAATCACCAATGATGATATGAGGATGATGAAAAACTTCCTGAGGTGCAGGTTGATATAAAACTTCTGTTTTCTTTAAGCTAACTTCCAACCCCAAAAGCTGAGCAGTGGCTGCAAAGCAGGATGTTAAACACTGCAGAGCTACTTCTGTACTCAACAGCCAAATGTCCAAATGGAGATCACTTACAAGTGGTGTCCTTCAGAGGTTCATGCTAGGATGAGTACTGCTCAATATCTTCCTGGCCCAGCAGCACTGAGTGCTCACTCAGCAAGCTGGGTGATGGTTCCAAGCTGAGTGCTGGAGTGGTGAGATTCCAGCCAGAGGCATGTTGACAGGCTGGAGCAGTGGCTTTGTGTGAACATCATGAGCTTCAACAAGGCCCAAGTGCCAGGTCTGCTTGTACCTGGGTTGGGGCAATCCCCAATATCATCACAGGCTGAGGAATGAAGGGATGGAGAGCAACCTTGTGGAGAAGGAGTTGGGGATCAGAGAGGTCATTTCCAGCCACAAATATTGTGTGATATTGGTACCTCTATACTGGGAAATAAAGCAGAATTCATGTTGAGAATGAGGTGATCAGAGGATGAACTTTATTACCAGAAGGACTGTCTATAAATCTGCTATCAATGAGTTTGACCTGCAGTGCTAGGAAGGTATTTGTGGCTTGGTGTTTGGCCAAGGTGTGAGGCATTCACATTTTGTTCCTTTTCATGGATGTTCTTGGAGCACAAGCAACCTAATATATTACTGTTACACCTTTGCAGAAGTGACTGCAGTGCAGGCTGACTATTGAAGATTTGTGGGAGAGGAAGGAATGGTTGAGGAAGGAGAAGGAGTTGTATGAGTTATCCAGCACAGGCTGCAGGTCTTCTCTGCATCTTCCCAATGGAGATGGAAGGAGAAGCATTTCCTCTGCAGTGCTCATGGAGTTGAGCTTAGGCTTTGTACCAGCTATGGATTTCACCTTCCAGAATCCCCCAACTTCCTACTTTCAGCAATCTTTCTAACACAGAGTGCAGGAAGCTTCAGGGAAGTGCAGCTTAGCCTTTCCCAAAGAAACCATCTGGGAGTTTTGTGGAGGACTGGCCCTAAAAGAGAGCTGAAGTGCAACCCAGAGTGTGCATTGGGATGGGCAGGCACTGCAATAATCCAGCAGCAGAACAATTCCATCAGTGGAATGAGCCCATTCCTAATGGTGTTTGTGTTGTATGGATATATGGCTGTTGGCCTGGCTGCTGATGCTTTCATTGCTGCCATATACATGCAATCTACTTAGGGTTTAAGGTTGCCAGGCAAGTAATTACCAGAATGGAGTGCTAAGCAAGCAGTCCTGGTGTCAAAAGAATCTGACCTTGTGAAGATAATGAGACAAGGAGAATTCAGAACAGATGAAAGCCAAGAGCACCTACTTTATCTCCTGACAGCCAGGGAACACCTTCATGCTCAATCAGCTCCTGCTAATGAGACAAGATGGGGCAAGATGGTAAAACAGCAGTAACTTTTTTTTTTCAGCTTAATGATCTATAACTTAGTTAGATAAAATTGTCTTTTCAAGCAGGCAGCAACAGAAGTGTGAGCAGAGAAATGCAAAGGATGTGTTTAATACCTCTTTGGGTTTGTTTACAGGGATAATGGGGAATGATGAATGGGTGTAGGGGAAGACAGCCTGGAGTGTGGCTGAGGGGAGGTTTAGCCATTTAAGGCATCAAAAGGAAGGTGAAAGGGCAATGGGATCACTGGGAGAGCCTCCAGCAGCAGAGCAGCAAGGTAACTGAGAGCTTTCAGGCTGTCTGGAAACCAGGGGCAGGGATGGAACAGTTCCTAGGGAAGCATTTTTAGTTCCATTGGTAATAACTTTAATACTGATGTAACTTTCAGTCAGGGAATGGCTCTGGTAGCATCTCCAGGTTTCCCTGATCAGGATGAATGCAGCAAGTATCTGAAAGGAAAGAGTTCCATTTTCTCCATGGATCATCCTTCCTCTCTCCTTGCCCATTTGGAGTCCTGTGGCACTAAGAGAACTTGTATTACAGAATAAGATCTTCAAGTCCCCTCCTAATGAGCTGGTTAGCATGGAGTAGCTGGAGGGAGGCAGGCTCCATGCTCCTCCTTCTCTTAGCCCCATTTTCCATCATGATACAACCTGTGCTAAGCAGGTAGAACATCATTACACCAAAGCTTTCTGTGCAGATGCTGCTCCAGGTGCAATATTTATGCTGTGACATATCTCAGTAGCATAAAGGTTGGAAAGGAGACCTAGAGGTTACCTACCCCAACCTCCAGCTCAAGGCATTAAACAAGAAGGGAATAAATTTATTTGCTGTTTTCTTGGAGATTTAGGCAAATACTAAAAAATACTGGCTAATTACCTAATTTGGATTAATATCTTAGAGTTCTGAGGCAAACCTTAATTATAGCATCACTCATTAGACTTGGGCACACATCAAGCTGGTTGAGAAAGCTTCTTTAGCTTTCCTAGGCATTCAAAGGTTCAAACTGAAGAAATATTACCTGATTGCATTTGTTGGCCTCTTTCTTCATCCAGAAACAATCTGATTTTTCACCTGCACTATTGTATTTATTTTTTTATGTGGGAATATTCCTCAGTTCATCCAAACAGTTCTTTGAAGTTCCCTTTTGCTGTGTGGTTGATTTGCATCCCTGGGATGTGCAGACACTCTTGAGTCTGGAAAGCAAAGGTAGAAAACAAAGAAAAAGCAGGGGAAAAAAAACCCATAATGCCCCATGGAACAGTCAGGGAATAAAGTGAGGGATTGAGACAAGGCTGCAGGGTTCAGATAGCTAAGACTTCCAAAGAGCTGCTCACTGTGGAGCATCTCTGCAGGTTTGTTGCCTAACCCAAAGCTCAGGTTTGGCACACTCTGGGTGGCATGTGATGGAGTTTTAAAGCTAGTTTAAGTTTCTCTTCCAGGGCTGATTTAAAATTGAGAGCAGAAAGGGAAAAACCCTAGTGCTCATTCTCAAATAGATGTCCCAAGGAATGTCACAGTCAGTGTCCCCAAGGCTTGGGCTTAGTGCTGAGGGAAAATTCTTCTGGATGTTGGCAGTTTCTGCTCTTCCTACAGAATAATCCAGTGATGGATGACTCTAATCCCATTTTCTCCTGAAAGCAGAAGTGCAGCATTGACTCTCAACTGACCTAAAGTCACTCTCAAAGTCTCCAGTTACCTAACCATTCTCCTTTTGTTTTCATTATGAAAAAAAAACACCCATGTCCCATGGTTGTCTAATGATGGAAAAAAAAACCTCCTGATTGAGCTATTAGAAGTCAGGAACAATTCCTAGTGAACTTGAGAAAAAATCTCAACCAAACTCAAACCTGTAGAGGTTTTGTTGTACAAATTCTTCAGAACATCAATTGCACATCCTGTTCCTGAAAATGTGTTCCCTTTTGTGGTGATAATTATTGAGGCTGGGAGTGAATCAGAGTCTGAATCACTTAAGACCTCTACATCCATGAATAATGTTCACCAGTGACTATTTCTCAGCTCCAGCTTTGATGCAGTAATTCCAACAATGAAGTCTTGTTGTGTCTCAAGACAATAACCAGGAAAGTAAACAGCTTGTCCTGGAGTGAGGTGATTAGAGGAGATGCTGGACAAAGCCTAGACTTCTGCCAGTCCAGTTACAAGTTTATTCCCAAAGCTGTTGCAGCAGCAGTTTTGTTTCAGGGGATACAGCCTGGTCCAGTTTCCTGGGATTTAGAGGTGGATTCAGGTCATTCATTGTTTTTGGTGGCCCTGGAAATTAGGAGTGGGAAGAGCTAAGTGTACTACACAGACTACAAATAAAGATGGAAGTGAGCATTTAAACCCTGTTAATTCTTCCTCTGTGCAAATCTTGCTCTATTCAGAGTGGAATGGGAGAAAAATCACTACATCTCCTTTTCCAGCCATACTTAGGCACTCAGAGCATCCTCTGAAGGCCTCAAGCTTGTGCAACTCTTTCTGTGGGGTTCAACAGCAGAGAAAGTGGGGAAGTTGCATGAGGAGCTAGTTCTTGATGACTGATGTGTGCTGGGAACACTCCCAGTTAGATACAACTTGTGGAAGAAGCTGTGTTGAAGTCTGTTTCACTTGCTGTTTGAGTAGATGATCTCTTCAGCAGCTTGGGATTGAGTAGAGGTGGACATGTCTCTTCATCTTGAGTATTTTCTTCTGTGTATTCCTGCAAAAGGAGCAAAAAAAGGCACAAAAAGGGAACAGTGATGAAAATCCTTTTTTTTTACATGGTAACTAACTAGATGGAAAACATCTCCATGGACTCATCTTGCTTGTTCATCACATTAATTGCTCCCTTTTTCCTAATGTATTTGGATTTAGTCTGCTTCTAATTATAGGAGGAAAGCTGTTTGTTTCTCTTCCTCTGATTAGGCATGGTGGAAGCTTTATGTGCTTCATCTCTGGCTAGGGAAAGGCCTGGTGCTTATCTAACTCTCTTAAGGGTTTGTGGTGAGTGGAAGGCTATAGACTGAACTCACTGGGAATTCCATGCATGGAGATGAACCACAGAATCATTAAGGTTGGTGGAGGCTTCTAAGATCATCAAGTCCACCACTATGTCTCTAAACCATGTCCCTACCTAGCAAAGCTAAGTTGGTCTTCTAGACTATTTAAGCCCTGCAAGGCTGCAGGAAGCTCTCCCTGGAGCCTTCTCTTCTCCAGGCTGAACAAGCCCAACTCTCTCAGCCTGATCTGCCAGCAGAGAGCTTCCAGCCCTCACATCATTGCTGTGTCCTCCTCTATCCCTGCTCCCCCAGCTCCATGTCTCTGCTGTGCTGAGCACTCCAGAGCTGGCCCAGCCCTGCAGAATCCCCTTCCTTGAGCTGCTGGCCACATGCATGTAGCTGACAGGACAAACCCAACCTTCCTTTGCATTAGGAGTGAGAATGTGCTCTGCAAGCCAGGCTGCATCCTTCCCATCAACTGCTTGGAAAGAACAGGCCTGAAGCCACATCTAGACCTCTACCAGCTTCTGTGTCCAGAAAAAAGCAAGGCTGCTAAAGTCTGCCCCAGTATGCTGGGAATGTTTGGAGGAGGCTGCTTCCCCAGGAGCTTTTCAGCCTCAGCTGACATTTCTCACTCGTCATAGCCATCAATGTCACAACCTAGATGAGGTTTTACAGCACAAGTTTCTAGCTGTGCCTCCAAGGATGTCAGTGAGCTGTTTGTGGGGGCAGGGAGATGGGCTGGCTGGGCAGCAGGGCTCCAGCTGTGCTGAGATGCAGGCTGCACAAGCTCTGCTGCTAGACACCAAGCCATCCTGACAGCAGCTCTGCTCCACACACAGCTGATGCCTTCCCTCCCTGGCACTTCAGGAGCTGTGCCCTGGCAGGAGGAGTTAGTGCTGCTGTGGCAGAGTGTGTACACTGCTGCTTGTTGAGAGGTGGTTAACTGGAGTTAAACCCAGTGTGTGGCTATTTTACCCTCTGTTCAGGTTCCATTACCTCTCATTGAAACCTTGGTTTTAATCCTCACTCTGGTGACCTCATTAAAACTCCAAGCTGATCAAACCCAGCAGTGACAGGTGGTGTGTCCTCTACTCTTTGTTTTGGTGTATTCAGTGGAGTGTTTTGGTGTATTTAGTTGAGTATTTTGGTGTATTCAGTGGCTTTGGCAAGTGCAGTTCTGGATTTTGGCCACTGAGTGTCAGGCACAGAATAATCTTTTGTTGCATCCCTTTCCCTCTGCAGTGTGGTGTTAAAACCACTGCTAGATCTTGCTGGCCTTGCTGTCACCACAAAGACATTCTGATTCCTTCACAGGCTCAGTTCCATCATTGAGTGTGGAAGAGGGGGGAATTGCAGCTTGCTCAAGGGGGAAGTTTTCTTCCACACATGCTGCCCAAGGAGGAGTGCCTTGTTCTGGGGTTTGCTGCTGGCACAGCACACAAGAGTTGTGTTTTACTGAGAAGTAGTAAAGTTGGTGGTTGGAGTGCTGTTCTTGGTGTATCTGTTACATGCTGGCCATTCTTACTGAATCAGGATGGAAAGGACTTCCCAAGCTCATCTAATCCAATCCCCTGCACTCAGCAGGGACATCTCCAACTAGAACAGGATGCTCCCAACCAAGCTGTCTTGGGATGGTTCCAGGGATGAATGGGACATCTCCCACCTCTCTGGGCAAGCTGGGCTAATGTTCTTCCTCAGAAGGAAAAGATAGACCTGACTATAAAATAATGTTCAGGATTATTCTGAGTGTTGTTTTCTGGGCCTGTGAGGTCAGGAGACTCTGCACTGCTTGGGCTAGGGTTATGCAGCTAGAAGGCTTGGTAGGTTCTCTGTGAGCTTTCCTGGTGGAGACCCCATTGAAACAAGCATTAACATCTTTGCTAGCATATTCTCTTTCCTTTTCCTTTTAATTTTAGCTATGGCAACTAAACAGATGAAAGCTTGAAGCACAGACCAGACCTTCCTGCACTGTTATTGCTCCCTTGGGGAACTCATTGTCATGAGCTGTAACTGAGGCAAAGGCTTAGGAACACTGAGATCATTGTCACCTTTGTGTTAAAATGATGAGACACAGTTGTAGAAGCCATTAGTGCATCCATTAAATTCAGAGCTGCTTGTGATAGTGGGATTCAGATCCCAGAATCCCTGTGTGGACAGGACTGGAAGGGACCTCTGGGGATCAGCTAGTTCAATCACTGTGCTCCACAGTAAAGCAACATGTTGTATAAACCCCAAGAGTGGTCAGGTCTTTGAGATCCAGACAACACATGTCCCATAACTTAATATCTCTGTTCTTATGCATGCTCACCCCCAGCAGCTTGCCCAGCATCACCTCCAGGGACCTTGGGAATCTCTCCACACAAGGAGACTCCCCAAGCTCTCTGGGCAGCCTGGGCCAGGGCTCTGCACCCTCACAACAAACAAGTTTCTCCTTCTGTTCAGCTGGAAGCTGCTGGGTTCCAATGGAGAGAAAAGCAGTAGTCCAAGGGTGGAAGCAGGTTATGGAGACTCTTAATAGCTGAAAATTGCAGTTCTTGATGTCACACATCTCCATCTGTGGGCCTTAGAGCTAGTAAGTGAAAGCTTGCATTTTGCTCCTGGTTGGGCTGAGCAGCTCTCAGTATTACATGGATGCTTTTGGGTCTGGTCTGCAAGCTATTGGAGCTTGCTGAGCTTTCTGTGGTGGTCTGGAAGAGAGGTGATTCAGAGCAGTGTCCAGAGGGTGGCACACTTCAACCAGTCCTGGGCAAAATGTCCTTTCCCCAGCTCTGGAAGATCACATCTGGAGAGAAGTACTGCTGCTCTCTGCAGGCTTGGCTGGGGCTGTGTGAGCAGAGATTGCTCTTTGGAGACAGCAATGCAGAGAGTTGAACACAAGAGGCTGGAATCCATTTAATCAGGAGGCTGTGGGTCTCTGTAGGCTATTTCTAAGAGATCTCAAAGGAGAGCTTAAAAAGGCAGAGCTTTATTGCCTGGAGGCTTGGCAGAAGTTAACATCTCTCCTTGAAAAGCCCAAGTCAAAAAAAATAAAAAGGATGAGAACTGCTGTATCTAAACCATGGAAGAGTAAACTTAGTGGAGAAAAGGCTAGGAAAAGATTTACTAATTGCTATGCAAGAGGACAAGCTCTCTGCTGCCCTTTAAATACCTCTGGAGAGGTATTGCCAGCCTTACAGTGACCCAGAACCATGCTGCTGAGCCAATTACACTTTTTGCCTTGCAGCATAGGGGAAAACTGTGTAAATCTCTGCTAGTTTGCTCCTAGAGCATGCACAGAGCTCCTTGGACTAGCAGGAATTCTACCTTGTGTTCAGGGAATGCTGCAGCTGTGGTTATCCCTGCTTGCCAGGGAGGATGCTGAGGAGAGAGAGGAGCTGCTAAGCTGTCCCAGGAAAACAAAGGCAGGCACTTCCCACCTGGTCAACGAAATTGTGTTTGGATTTTGGGTTTTGAACCTTTTTATGGTGTAAATAATCAACTTCTCCAACAAAGTGGTCTGCAGCTTGGGAAGGAGATCGTTTGGTAGCAAGACCTGCACAAAAGATGAGAGTACTTAAGCCTGGAGATCTGAGATCCACAAACTTCTACAACTGGCTCAGGTTGAGTTTTGACCAATATTTTCAGTGCTTTAATCCTTTCTAAACAAAACCAAGTGCTAAGTGCCTCTCAGCTCTCTCTGCTCCCATTTAGCAGCCAGGATTAGGGTTGGTTTGTTCTCCTTGCTGCTTGCACGTGGTGTGATTGTGGCTCACAAGTTCTTATTCATATGAAGCTTCTAAGTATCAAGATTAACCAAAATATTCACTACAATCTGTCCTGGCAGATTCCATAACTGAGCCCATGCCTGAGCCCAGGTAAGGAGCAGGAACACCAGGCACACTCAGCCAGCCAGGCTGGGCCAAAAAGGGCAGTTAATTTGAACACAAAAAATTATCTATGTTGGATTGAAATCTGACCAAGTGTTTGAGACAGTGCTGTTTGGAAAGGGCAGCTGATTTTCACTTTGAATTGCTTCGTATCAAACTCTCTGCCAAATGATCTTGCTGGCAAGACAGAGCCACCTGGACTCTCTGAATGGCTGCTAGGGTGGCTGCAGGCCAAACATTTGCCAGACTGCAGGGATTAGTTTCAAAGAACTTGGCCCAGGCTTTTTCTTTCTCTGTGCAATGCCCTCAGGTCTCTGAAGCCAGGCAGATTCCTGCAGGCTTGTCAGGAGCTTTGGAAGTTAGGGAGGATGCTCTTGCACCAGCAGTTTTGGTCACCAGCAGGCAGCAGAGCAAATGGCATTGGTGTTCCTAGCAATCTCCTTGCTTTTTTGCTCTTGGTATTCCACATGGGAGCTTCCAGTGTGTGCCTGTTGCTCCTATCCCTGGGCACCCCTGGGCACCCCTGAGCAGAGTGTGGCCCCAGCCTCTTGCCCCCTGCACCCTTCAGCTCTTGCTCAGCATGGAGCAGCTCCCCTCTGGCTCTGCTCTGCTCCAGGCTCAGCAGCCCCAGGGCTCTCAGCCTTTCCTCCTCACACAGATGCTCCAGTGCCCTCAGCATCTCCCTAGCCTCTGCTGCACTCTCTGCAGTAGCTCCTTGTCTCTCTGGAGCTGGGGAGGGCACAACTGGGCCCAGGACTCCAGACATGGCTTCAGGGTCTCTGGAAGGAAGCTTTGTGATCACAAGTGCTGAGTAGAAGACTTCACTCTCAGGATAGAAGTCTATAAACACTGCAGAAAAGGCTTCTTGTCTCTGTTTTATGCACTTGAATATGAACTAAGCCTCACTCCTGCTGTGTCCTGTTGGTATGGGGAAGGGAACAATAGCAGGGATCAATATGAAGAGCAATTTATTCCAGAAACAGAGCAGTGGGAGCATTTTTGGCATAAATTACTGCTCAGTGTGATTTAATGATGACTTGACTTGGTCAACTAAAACTGAAGAGATAGTTTGGGCAGTGAAATGAGATTCAGTGTAAGGGAGAGTGGCAGATCCTGATCATTATCAGCAGTGTCTGTGTTCTCTCTTTCCTCTCAAGCAGCAAATCAGCCTTAGGTGCCATTCCAGTCAATTAATGATGGAGCCAACTCCAATGATTTAGGTGGCTTACAAACACCAAGAAGCTTTCCCTAGCACTCTCTTCTGTTAATGATATGTTCCTATTGTTTGCTGTTCCTACCTAGAAGCATCTGAAGAGGTGTAAATCAATGACAAGCACACCTCTAGGCCTGACATAGGAAGGCTGCAAGCTTGCAGGATATCCTAGAATCATGGAATACTAGGTTGGAAAGGATCTCAAGGATCACCTGGCCCAACTTCCCTTGGGGAAAACATGGTTTATACTTTGCCCAGGAGACAAAGGGAGGGCTGAGGATTAAATAGCTGTGACCAAGACTCCAAGTGGGACACCTCAGGCATGAAATGGAGTCTGGAAGCAAACACCTAGAATCCTGGAGCTACCTCCCTGTGCTTAGCAAAGGCTCCACAGTACACATCAAGCTCCCTCACACTGAATAATGAGCTGATACCAATTAATAGGCTGCTTTAGAAATGAAGAAGGAAGCAGAATCTGCCTGCTTAGCCTTTGATTAGTAAGCCTGCCTCTGACAGCTTGACTGACATCTCCTCAAAGAGCTGAGGGATTCACCTCTTTCCCTGTGTGGCTCCTTTGCCTTCCCAGGAATGTTCTCCAGGCCCTTGGTGTCCAAGAGGCTTGGGTTTGCTATTTGTGTGTGACTGCAAGCTCTGCCCCAAAGTGCTGTGACAAGTGGAGCAGCATCAGCAGAAAGCAAGAATTTGGGGAAATGTGTGCCTTTGGAAGGAGGAGGAGAGAGACCATCTGTTTGCCTTGTCACAATCCTTGTTTGTTTAAGATGGGGATTGCCAGCAATGTGGGAAAGATTGGGTACAATGACAAGTGAGAGAGTAATTTTCACACTGGACTTATGGGAAGCATGTGTTGTCCATCTGTGTGGTTCTCATTGGATGCAAATGGAGGGGATGGAAGTCTTCTCTCTAGTGGTCCCAAGGGAGGGGAAGGTGTGCTGCTGGATCCTCAGTGGGCTTGCCTTTGGCTCCCCACCATGGCAATGCAGAACACTGCTTGCAACTACAAATCAGTCAGCGTTTATACTTAGAATCCAACAAAACCCTCTTTTTTTGGGGGGGGAGGGGGGCTCTGCAAAACACTTTAGATCCAGGCTTGGCTTTTCCTGGGGTGCCACAATGCTCCTGACCCTCCTAAACAGGTTTTTTAACATATGTCTGCTTTCCTTTGTTTCTATTCTGGGTGATTTCAAGGCAAATTCCTGGTTTTGACTTCAGAAATAGTCTGGTTTACAGCATGGTAAGAAAGGCAGGAAAATCCCTGCTGGAACAAGAAGGCAAAGCTTAATAAATGGGAAGAGAGGGATGGCAAGTCATAAAGACTGCAGAAGAACTAGAGGGAGAGCATTGGTTCTGACTCCTTGTTCTCTGGCTGGGCCTGGGAGCACAGGGCAAACCTTGGCCCTAAGCTCCATGGCTCAGCTCTGGGATGGCTGCTGTTGGAGAAACTGTGTCTGGATGTTGGAAAGATGGTGAAGCAGAGCACAAGGTGGAAGGGAAGCTCAAGCCTCCCTCTTTGCTGTCAGAAAGTAGGCTGGGCTTATCTGCTTTTGACTTCTAGTCTTGGTTGCACTTGAGGCCACTCAGCTGAGTGCACTTCTCCTGGGTTATAGAGCTGGTTTGGTTGGAAAAGACCTTTAAGATCTTTGAGTCCAGCTGTTTCCCAGCACTGCCAGCTCACCACTAAACATATTCCTCAGCATCACATCTCCAGGGCTTTGAGATCCCTCCAGGGATGGAGACTCCAGCACTGCCCTGGGCTACCCTTTGGGGTAGAAATTGTTCCTAATATCCAACCTAAGCCTCCCCTGGTGCAACTTGAGGTTATTTCCTCTTATTGCTTATTCCTTGGGAGAAGAGACCAGCTTCCACCTTGCTCCAGTGTCCTTTCAGGGAGTTGTGGAAAGCAAGGTACTCATTGGTAGTGTCAGCTGCATGTGTAGCTTGCTTTGCTCTTGTCTGCTTGTCCTGTGCTCTTGTGTGACTACATCTGGAGGAGCAGGACTCCTCCTCTCCTGGCACATCACTTGTTGTTCTCTCTGCTCTTCAGCAGGGCAGGAAGCACTCAGGCAGCTTTGCCAGGGAGCAGCTGTTTGCAGGCTCCCTTGCTGTCAGCTGCTTGGCTCTCTCATCCTGTGGGCAGCCAGGGAAAGAAGTCTTCTACTCATCTGTCCAGTCAAGCTATGTCATTGCTGCTGCTGAGGCCAAACACCATCCCTGGGCCAGGGGAGCTCTGCCATGCCAAATGTGCTTCATTCTCTGCCTGTCGGGTGTTTAGAAGGCAAAGAATAGTCTTAGTCTGACTTATTTTGGTCTTTGGTTTCCAGTGCTGAGTGTTCTCACACCTGGTGCTGTTCCCCTTGTCTCCTCAAGTCATCTTTGAGCAGCCTGGGTGGTAGAGAGCTTGGCCCACTTTGCATGGCCTTGCAAGAATAAAACCACCCCAAAATAAGGATGATCTTCCAGTTTTGAAGCTAAGAACTCAGCAAAGACTTGAGGTACTTCTGCAGCTGTTGGGGTATGAGAGTTTTACCCAAAAGGTTGCTGCTGACACTCATGCTGTTGGCCAAGAGGAAGCAGCTCGTTCAGAACAAGACCCAGGTTGCCCTGTGGAACAATAGGACTGGTCAAGATGTGTGACAAGGCTTTCCTATCTCCAGGGGAGGATCCAGTTGATGCAACAAAGCATCAGTCAGGGTGTGGAGCCCTAGGAAGTGAACTGATGCATGCTCCAGCCTTGTCCAGATCACAGGAAGGAAGTGCCAAGAGAGGTTATCCTTCATCACCAGCTGAGAGATGAGCTCTGTGTGAAAGACAGGACAGCTTGAAGGGCCCTGAATGGTGATCACTCAGGAGCTGTGTCCCTCAAGAGAGACAGACATGCTTCATGTCCTTGTAGAGTCCCTTGATGTGAAAACACTACATAAAAGATACAGACACCCCCCCCACCCCCCAAGGGCTTTTCACTGAGTGGGAATCATCCAGCCTTCTAGAAGGTGTAGAGCCCTCCCTCCAAGTGCCAGCATCCATGTCTCCTGAGCCTTGCCAGGAAGGCAGTCATGGATCTGCAGCTTGTCAGAGAGCCTGTCAGAGGATGTCAGGCATAGCTGGGAGGAGGGAGGGCAGCCTCCTTTGTTCCTGTGTCAGGCATGCAGAGAAGGGCCTTCCAGGGACAGAATTCAAGGGGAAACAGCTGCTGAGTTCTCCATGGCTCCCTCCTTTTGCTCCCTTCTCCCAGTGTATCTGCCTGCTGCCAGCCAGGCAAACAGAAGTGCTGCAAAGCATCCTGAGAGCTGCTGTCAGCTGGGATATTGGGATGCTGGGCAAGGAGAAGCCAGAAGCTTTTCCTGGCTGTGAGAGGCCAAGGAGGGAGGATGTTAAACTCCTATCAAAGGCTAACACTGATTGCCCTCATCCTGATCTTTTAAGGCAAACTAAGTGTTAAAATCTCTTTCGTGATTGTGAAGGGAATTTGCTTTATTGCTGACATGACTTGAACATGTAGGAATCAAACACCTAGGAGTAAATAAACACTGGAATTGTGGCTTAAAGGTAAATCCTCTAAGCATATAAAGCCTGTCCTTCAATCTTGGACCATATTGACTTGTATTTGGTAAAATTTGGAATGACTTGGTGAGTTTTGGGTTGTAATTTGTGGTTGTCCTCGGTCTGGTTATGTAGGGTGTTTCTGGGACTAATTAATCACATCATCTAAGAGCTAATTAAAGGAACATAATGAAGCTCAACAAGGGTAAATGTAGAGTCCTGCACCTAGGGAGGAATAAGCCCATGGACTAGCACAGGTTAGGGGTTGACCTACTGGAAAGCAGCTCAGCAGAGGAGGACCTGGGAGTGCTGGTGGGCAAATTAAACAGGAGACAGTCATGTGCCTTTGTGTCTCCTCTTCTACTCTGCCCTAGTGAAGCTAAATCTGGAGTGTTGTGTCCAGTTCTGGTCTCCCCAGCTCCAGAGAGACAAGGAGCTAGTGGAGAGAGCCCAGCAGAGGCTAGGGAGATGCTGAGGGCACTGGAGCATCTGTGTGAGGAGGAAAGGCTGAGAGCCCTGGGGCTGCTGAGCCTGGAGCAGAGCAGAGCCAGAGGGGAGCTGCTCCATGCTGAGCAAGAGCTGAAGGGTGCAGGGGGCAAGAGGCTGGGGCCACACTCTGCTCAGGGGTGCCCAGGGACACGCTCTCTGGAGAGATTCCCTGGGGGTGATCGTGGCCAGCCTGCCGCGGGTGACGCTGCTGGAGCAGCACTAGCTGATCCCTACGTGTCCTTTCCACCCGCGCTGGGTTGGGGCTGCAGGAGCGGCAGTGTCTCGGTGCAGTTACCCGCAGTGCTCACTAGATGGCAGCAGGTGAGCAGCGCGGACTCCTGCGGCCGCGGGGCTGGGATGCTGCTGGAGGTAGCCCAGAGGACACGCTCCCAGCCCAAACACACCTCAGCTGCTACCACTCTTAAGGCATTAAGACTCTAGATGGTGATTAGAGACTAGACTGAACAACCTTCCCCCCTAGTCTGTCAGCGTGGATGCTCTTTGTTCCCACTGCTTCACTGTCAGGATCCACAGCTCTCAGGGAGTTGTTGGAGTTAATGTGTTTAGGCAGGGATTGTCCTCCTGGGATGGCCACTGGGGAGGTCAAACCTTGAATTCTGGGTTCAGTTTGGGGCTCCTTGCTCCAAGAAGGACATTGAGATGCAGGAGTGTGTCCAGAGAGGGCAAGGAAGGTGCCAAAGGGTCTGGAGCACAAGCGTTGTGAGGAGCGGCTGAGGGAACTGGGGTGGTTTAATCTGGAGGAGAGGAGGTTCAGGGCCACATTACTGGCTCATGGCGAACTTGTCCATTTTACCCTTGATCCCAATCCATGTGCTTCTGAACCCAGTTCCCTGAATCTGCCACTGAGTCCAGTCTGGAACTTCCCCAGTGCTGTCAACAGCATCAGTGGTGACGGTGATGTCATTGCCATCAGGGGTTGGGTTTGGTATTGATTTTGTATCTATTTGTCTGTATTCCATTTATTGCTATTATTTCCATTAAGTCTGGTTTAGTTTCTTTTCCAATCCCTAAGCATCTCTCCCTTATTCCCTTTCCTTTACCTTTGGGAAGGCAGAGGGATTCAGAGAGAGCATCTCTCACTCGTCTGGTGGCCAGCCCAGCCCTGACCCTTGACAGTGCAGAAAGTGGAAATGCCCTTACCCTGCCACTGCCAGGGAGAGGAAAAACATCTAGCACAGTGCTGGAGCATACCTGGAATGGTTGGGGTAGGGACCAAGCTGTGAAGCTGCTGGAGATGCTGCTCCTCCTCCTGTGCTGCACTGGTTGTACACTGAACTGTTTGCCACTGCTGAAGCACTTGGTCACAGAATTTACCCTCTTCTTGGATTTTCACACGTGTGTTTTTGCCAGTAGAGGAGGAGAAGTGGTGGAGAATGCTGCTGTGGGAAGCTTGTCTGTCTGAGCCTTGAGGGAAGAGAGGACCCTTGGCCAAACACTGATGTGTGCCTCCCACTCCCAACACACAGACATGTGCATGTTCACAAGCACATTCCAGCTGGGATCAGCTCCAACAACTACTCCCAGTGCTTACAACAACCTGGCAGCTGAGTTGCTGCTATGGATAGCATGGTTTCCTTGGAAAGGCAGGTCAGGTTTGCCCAAGTAATTATTGCTGGAGGGTGCTCAGAGGATGACTCTTGCATTGTGAGCCTGATTCTCTGGAGTGATCTTCTTTGGGCAAATGAGGCTCTTCAGAGCCATCTTCAGGCCTGACTATCAAAACCAGTTCCATAGCCTCCTATTTGTCTCTTTAGTGGTAACAGCAGAGAAACATGCAAGGAGATGAGGAGCACTACACTGTGGAGACATAGCAGATGGAATTGTTTTTTCAGGAGGGGGGTTTAATGCTACTTTAAGTTATTAGAGCCTCTGATGTGATTGGAGAGGTCACTTACCTTGAAGGGGATGTTGAAGTGTGTGTTTAAGTGCTTTCTTGAATAGAGATCCTGGTGACTGACTCAGTAACAAAGCAAGAGGATTGGAGCTCGAGGGGAAACACCAAGGATGCCTTCAGGCTTTAGGAAGTTAAATGAAGGAGCAGTAGGAGGAAACATGGTAAAGTAGTATTTGGGGAGGTTGTTTTCTCCTCCTCTTCTGTAAATCCAGTATTCTAAAGGTTCTCTAGCCCCTTAGCTGTGTTCTAGATGGCTGGCTGTATGTACACGTGCTTGTACACACTGTGTGCCCACATGGGACACATGGCAATAAGTCAGCATGGAGCTTGAAGAGCTAGGAGCTGGCAGGAATGTGTGGCTAACCAATAATACTTCCCAGCAATGTGCTTGACCAACTTTGCCAAGTCTCCCCTTTCTAAAGCTTTCAGCCACATGAAGGAATAAGAAGAAACATCACACAAACAAGAGAGAAAAATCACCCAACCAATGGAAAAAAAATCCCTGGCTTCCCCATTTCTCCCAGTGCTAAAGTGGCCTGAGTAGCCCCAGGCATTAAATACAAATTGAATTTACATAGATTGCATCTCAATTGGGTGAATTCTTCAGGCTGGCTCTCCAGCTTTGCTCATTATGCACATCCCCAGAGCCTTCCCTAGGAGTTGGGCAGCAGCTCTGATCTCCACAGAGCTCTTAAGCTCCAGCTCTGCACATCCAGAATGCAGAGGACATGTGCCTTTGGCTAATTGCCCATACATTAGGCTGTCCTGATTAAGCAGTCCCTGCCTGGCTAGAAACAGTTGCATCATCTAAATAGCAGAGAGAATCACATGAATTAGAGCCTGGAAATGTCATGCTTGTAGTGTTGCTGCTGTGTCCTGGCACTGCTTGTGACCTGCAGGCTTGTTTTACACTGAGGGTGGGGAGAGCCTGGCCCAGGTTGCCCAGAGAGGTGGGAGAGGTCCCATTCACCCTGGAACCATCCCAGCTCAGGTTAGTTTTGGGCTGTGAGCATCCTGCTCGAGCTGCAGATGTCCCTGCTGACTGCAAGGAATTGCACTAGGTGACCTTGAAAGGTCCTTTCCACCCCAACCCAATCAGTGATTCTGTACAGTTGGACTTGATGCTCTCAGAGGATTTTTCCAGCCCTAATGATTCTATAGTTCATGGGGCTCAAGGAAGAGAGATGCTGTGGTCAGGAATCCAGCAGGCACAGCTTCCTCTGCCAGGCTCAGCAGATGTTTCACTTCCCAGCAGCAAAAGGCTCTTGGAGGCATTCCTTATTCCTTTGAGACCTCTCTGAGGCTCTTGCTTGCTGGACAGAATTGTCCTTACTTCCTGAGAGGACTGAGTGCTGGAAAAGAACTGAACAAACCCATGTGGATGGAAACAGCAATCTAGGGATGGTTGTGTTTGCCCCCAAAATGTTAGTGTCTGCTGGAAAGAGAGTTACTTGCACAAGTGTCTCAAGCTGGGTGTGAAAGGATTGCAGCTGAAGAAAATGGACTTGTATGGAATCTTCACATCTGGAATCTTTGAACTCTGTCTCCTTTCTGTGCTTCTCCATCTTGTGCTGGAATCTTCTTCCTAAGACAGACTTGGCTCTAGCAGTCCTAACATCCCCAGGCAGTTTCCATGCAGATTAACTTGGGTAGGCCTTCACCTTTTGTCCTGGACACATCCACACACGAGCTATGGAACAACCTTCATCCAGCAGGCTCATGTTTTGTCTGGGAAGGCAGCAGGGTTAGTAGTTTCAGATGGTAAAACCAATCCTCTTCATCTCTAACCTCTTCTTTTCCTGTGTTTAGGGCTTCCTTAAACTTCTCCATCCTTTTTTCCCCAAGGCTTGCTTGCTTTCCAGATTTGAGGGGAAATAAAAACATTACTATATGAAGGTTCTGTGTTGCTGAAGCTTGATCATGACAATAACACACCTGCAGGAGCTAATTGCTTGAAACAAGGTTAATATTCACATCAATATGCTTGAGCCCTGGGGGTATTTATTCACCCACATTGCTGAAGCTCTAAGAGGCAAAAAGCAGCCAAAGCTCTGAGCTCTGCTGTGTGTTCAGCAGGAGAATCCAGGAGCTGTGTGTGGTTCTTTGCTTGCCTGCCCTTGGTCTCACCTAAACCTTGCTGAATGTTCCTCTGCCAGCTCACCAAATCTGCAAAGCATCTTTGCTTCTTCCTTATCAGTTTGCTTAAAGTCAGGAAAACAATGACTAGACAACAGAAGCCTTTGAATCCCTTAGAGAAGATCAAGACAGACCTTTATTTGCAGGGATGGGAACAATGCCATGGGAGAACTTGCCTCTCTGCTCCTGCAAGCTGACAGGGTTATTCTCTCCCTAAAGTCTATCTTATTGTGCAAGTTAAGCCTGGAGGCTGCAGGAACACTTCAAAGGAGAACAGAGAGGCTTTGGGACAGCAGAGCAGGGAGGATTTGATAGATTTGAAGGGGGAAAAGTGCTGATTCATTGAAAGCACAGAGGGCACATCTTGAGAAATTAGCCAGCTCCAAAAGACACCCAATTAATGGATTAAAAATCCTTCTTGGGAATTTTCTTCACTTTAAAATATTTTGCTTTCCCTGCTCTTTGTTCCCTGCTTTTCCCACTCACTCCTTCTTTCCAAACATCCTTTTACTTCAGAGCTCATAAACACATAAATATTTTGCTGGAGCCAGGCTGAGATCTATTCTGGTTTTTAGTGTGGGTTCCCCCCCCAATTCCTTTTAACCTTTCAAGTAATATGAGGAACATCTAAGGGAAGTAAAGAAGCTTGTGTGTGGGGTGACAGTGACTCTTGTGTCATACCTTTGCTGCTTCTTCCCCTCTCCTGCCCTGTGCCAGTTGCAGCTGTGCATCCATCAGGGCTTGTAGCAGGGATGTGGTTCCTCTCCTCTGCATCTCCTGGTGGGAGGCATCACGGAAGCTGCTGCTGGTGGGACAGGCTCTGCAGGGGCGGGGGGGCACTGGCAGAGAGGTTGTTCTGCTGGCAGACTTGCTTTTGCTTAGCACCTGACTTACCTGTGTCCTGTGCTTTTCTTAGCCACCACCTTGGATACAGGAGGACAAGTGAGAGGAGATGAAATGTTGGCATTTAGTCAGCCTGATCCATAAGGTAAAGGCTTACTGTTAATTTTGGAAGAGGACCAGCCTGTCAAGGGATACGTTGACTTTCTCACTCTCTACACCTACCTGAAAGGAGGTTCAAGCAAGGTGGGCATGAGGTTTTTCTCCCAAGTATAGGACAAGAGGAAACAGCCTCAAGTTGCACCAGGGGAGGTTTAGGGTTGGATATTAGGAACAATTTCTTCCTCAAAAGGGTTGTCCAGGCCTGGCCCAGGCTGCCCAGGGCAGTGCTGGAGTCTCCATCCCTGGAGAGGCTGCAAAGCCCTGGAGATGTGCTCCTGAGGGACATGGTTAGTGGTGAGCTGGCAGTGCTGAGTTAATGGTTGGGCTTGATGATATTAAAGGTCTCTTCCAATCAAAATGATTCATGATTCTATGACATTGCCTCTTGCTGTAGTAGGATTGTTTGTCCCTGAGTGAAACTGATTCCCCAGACTACCTCAACAGCTGTAGTAAGCAGGTAGTAACCCATTTCTCTTCATAGTTTCGTGTCCTAGCTGATGTTCTACAGCACTGAATCGTAGGTAAGGGCTACCCTGGATGAGAGGGAGAGCCTTGATTTCCCCTGGGCAGGCACAAAAATATCACCTTCCACCCTTTATATTGCAAACCATTTAGAATGAAGTGCATTTATAGAACCATAGAAGGGCTTGGGTTAGAAAGAACCTTTCAAGGTCATCTAGCCCAATCCCCTGCAGTCAGCAGGGACATCTGCAACTAGAGCAGGTACCTCACAGCCCCAAACAACCTGACCTGGGATGGGACATCTCCCACCTCTCTGGGCAACCTGGGCCAGGCTCTCAGCACCCTCAGTGTAAACAATTTCTTCCTTCTCTCCAGTCTAAATCTCTCCTCATTGAGTCTCAAACCATCACCCCTTGTCCTGACACAACAGCCCTTGGCATTCTAAAGCTATTAGATGTTTTAAAGGTATCTTTGATTTGGAATGTGGCTCCGAACTGATTGCTGGTCGAAGCTCCTGGAGTTGCGCCGCGGAAGGGGAGCTGCGGCTTTGCGCTGCGCGGTGCCGTGCGCGGCCGCCAGAGGGCACTGCGGCGTCGGCAGCGGCAGTTCTGCTTCCATTCCCAGCAGGAAGGAAAGGGATGAGTAAGCGCAGGTTACTCTGAGGCATTGCCATCAGAACATCAATGCTCCTACGGCAGCAATAGGATATCAGAAGGGAAAACATGAGGCTCTGGATAGCATGATCCCAGAATCCCAGCATGGTGAGGGTTGGAAAGGACCTCTGTAGTTCATCTAGTCCAACCCCTCTGCTAAAGCAGGCTCACCCCCAGCAGCTTGCCCAGCATCACTTCCAGGTGGGGTTAGAATCTCTCAAGGAGACTCCCTAAGCTCTCTGGGCAGCCTGGGCCAGGGCTCTGCACCCTCACACCAAACAAGTTTCTCTTCCTGCTCAGCTGCAACTTCCTGGCCTCCAGTGTGTGCCCATTGCCCCTTGGCCTGGCCCTGGGCACCACTGAGCAGAGTGTGGCCCCAGCCTCTTGCCCCCACTCTTGAGCTGTTGACAAGCCTTGCCATGATCCATCACTGGGGACTTCAGACCTTGCTTCCATCTATTTTTTTTTTATCTGCTAAATCATCATCATCACCACCATTACTGCTCCTGCAGTTTAGAAGGCAGCAATGTTCCCTATGTCTGGAAGCTTTCCAGAAGAAAGCTCCTTCTGTTCCAAAGAAAGTTCCATTTCTTTCCAAGCTTTAAGCAATATTTTAAAAGCTGCATAGAGAGATTGGCAGTGGTGGCTTCACTTACATATTGATGTTCCTTTTGCTATGGAATAAGAGAATGTTTCTAGTGAACTTTTAGCATTGATTTCCAAGCAGAAAAGGAGTTGTGGCAGACACAATGCCTCAGAACAGGGCGGCCAGCTCATGTTTGTAATCCTGCAAGCAGCTTAACCAAGTCCTTCCAGTTGCTCATGGCATTTCAGAGCCCTTCCCACTCTCTACCTGTGTCAGGGTCAATCTTGGCTGTAGCTCATCCTGGCTCTCACAGGAGCAGGTGAAGTTGGACATTCCTCTGTTCCCTGCATGGTTTCCCTGAGATCCTGCAGAGCTCTGGGTCTTCCAAAGGGAATACAAAGGAGAAGCAATGGCGAAGAGAAGTTATGATAATCTGAGGCTGCAGAGACGAGCATACACAAATGTGTGCATACAGATAGATGTATAGGTGTGTACAGGTAGATAGATATATATGTGTATGGCTATATCAAAGCAAGAAATAAGAAGAGCTCTGTGGCATGGCAGGAGGCAATGCAGCAGGAGAGACTAGACCCAAACTTGCTGAGCTGGAGTGACAGGATGGAGTAGCCCATGTGCTTCATCTGTCTGCTGGACTATGCAAGGACAATCACAAGGGGATGAGGTGATGAGAGGCTGGGAAAAGAGCAGGAATTGTCCCCTTTATACTGCTGCAGAGAAGGGTGGCTGGTCTGATCTGCACTCCAGTCTCTGGCAAAAACCCCACTGCAATCAGCACTGTCTGCTGCACAGGAGGAAAGAAGGCACAGCCCTCAGACCTCCAGGCAGAGTGTATTGTTCTTGTGGTTGTTACTGTTAGTTGGTTTGCCTCATTTAGCGTTTGAAAACATCTCCTGTCCTTGCTGGTTGCAGCCGCCGTTTGATAGAGGGCAGTGCAGAATTAGGCCACGGGAGATGGCCGTGGGAGCGGGACAGAGCCTCTGCAGAGCAGCCTTCGAGAGAGGGGCAGAGGTGGACTTGCCGGGAGGGATGCTCTGGGGTCGCCATCGGGGCGGAGGCTCAGGCCGAGCCCTCTGCCTTGGCTACTGCTGCTTCCGCTGTGCTTCAACCCCACTGCCCGGGGAAGGAGGGAGGGAGACAGGGATTTGGTCCCGGTAGGAGCTCGGTGCCTCCGCCAGCACCAAGGACAGCGCCAGCAGCGGCACAGGCACCGGTGCCTCCCGGCCCTCATTCCCACCCGATCTCCGCCTGGCTCCGGCCCTCATTCCCACGCGATTCCCTTCTTGGATCCGGCCCCGCTCGCCGCTTTGTCCTCGCTCGGCTCCGCTCCCAATCACCACCCGGTCTCCGCCTGATTCTAGCTCCTGCTCCGGTCCGTGTATACGCCTGGCTTCGCCTCTAGTCCCCGCACGGTTTTGCTCTCGGTCCCGATCCCTGCACGGTCCTGGCCCCGTTGCTCCTTTGTTCCGCCACCGGTGAGGCCCGGTGGAACAAAGGCTTCCGCCGGTGCGGGGAGTCCTGACCTCTGCCGTGCCCGCTCACCTCGCATACATGGCCCCGTCGCCACCGCCGCCGCCGCCGCCTTCTCCAACGGAGCAGCATCTCCGCTGCCCTGGCCGCGCATGCACCTGCCCCTGCCGCCGCCGCTGCCCTCCCATAAGGTGCCCCCATCCCGCTCCGCGCTCCTAAGCCGCTGCGCAAAGCCTATCCACCGTTCCGCTGCCCTCCGGCACCGATCTCCCCGCGCCGTGCCCAGACGTCGACCCCCTCCTCCCGTGCGCAAATTCCTCACATTTCTCCCAAAATCCACCCCCTAGTGCACCATGGCTCTGCTGATCGGCGGCATAGATCTGCTCTGCGGTCCCCTGCGCATCACTCCACTGTCCCCCACCCCGCACCTCTCCGCGGTCCCCTCCGCCGCCCCTGCCCACATTCCTCGGCTTCCAGCGGAGCTCCGCAAGAGGAGGAGCCGTAACCGAGCAGACACTCCTAGCTCCGCTGCGCAAAGAACAATCCTCGCGATGACAATATAGTAGAAAATGTATTTATTTCCCGTTAATTTACATGATTTAGCTCAGGAAAGCTCGAGCTCGAGTCACCAACACCACGACAAACCACCACGGGTCACGCTCACCCCGCCGCTGCTCCCCGCCACGGCCCCGTTACCTGCTGCTGGAGGGAGCTGCCCCATCCCACGGCACCAACATCTCTCCACGGGGTTGAGCCGTTCAGTTCTATTTAGTCTCGGTTTCCAAGAGGTGAGGACAGGATGTCGAGCTCTTTATTGTTTTATCTCTCCTTTTCTTTTAATTAGCTTATTGCTATTATCTTTATTATTGATGTTATGATTGCACCGTGCTCTGTGAGGTCTTTCCTGCTGCCGGGAGGATCCGCTCTTGGCATTCACCGCGTGCCTTAATTGTATGACATTAAATCAAGGTCCGCTGTGAACACGGAGAGGCAGAGCCTTGGAGCCTCTCCCTCCCTCTCTCTCTCTCTCTCTGGAAGCAGGATACTAAGAAATGCCCTCCCCTCCCCCCAAAAGCAGCTAATTTTCCTCCGCCCTAGTCCCATCCTGGCCTGGGCTGCATGGAATTCACGCTTGAGTTTTCCTCCTAGCCCATCTGTTGTTTGCAATGCCCAAGAAGCTGTTAAATCAGTATTTAATGGATTTAAAAAAAGAATAATATTAGGAATAAAGCCTGCGCCTGTTACACACTTCCAGGCTTTCTTTTCACCAATGTCTTCGTGTGATTTTGGCTCTCTCTGAGGTGATGGCTGTGATTTAGCATCCCCATCCGGGAGGGACCACGGCTCTCCGCTTGCCTCAGTCCTCCTGGTCCTGTGACTCTGGGAGGAGCACCCTTGGAGCATCCTCTCTCCTCTCAGCTGGGGCATTCCAAAATGAAAGGGTAGGATGTGGCATCTTGCTTTGTAAAGCAGGAAGAAAAAAAAAAAAAGAGAAGAATGGAGCTGAGTGGCACCTGCCCCTTTGCCGGGAGGGACTCGGGTAGCCCCATCTGGCCTGTCTGCAGTGCACGGGGCCAGGCAGGAGCTGAGGGTGAAGTCATTATCATAATAACAAAAAATGATCATTAAAAATCAACCTAAGCTTTTAAACTTCTCATTATCATTATGCTCATTGCCATCTTTCACTGCTGAGGACAGGGATCATTCCAGTTCGGTGCTGAGCAGTGGGACCGGGGGGGGGCTGACCTCGACTGATGCCTTGGTGCCAGGGCCTGGGAGAGAGAGAGGAGGCGAAATGGGCTGCGCTGTGGCTCCGCTGGTGAGCTAGGCTTCTTGGAGACTATTCCCATAGCTTGCCAGGTTATCCAGGGGCAAGCTGGGCAGGGGGTTCCGGGTCCCCCACCCTCTCCACTTCCTCAGTACCGCAGCTCCTGCCTGCGGCTGCCTGGAAAATAGACAAAGCGAGAGGGTTAGGAAGGCAGGAGGAGAGGGATGGAAGGGCAGGCAGGGACGGAAGGGCACCGGGAGCCCGAGGTTGCTAATGACAAAAGGGAGAGAGGGGCGAGTCAGAGCAGGGGAAGGGCGGGGAGGGAGGGGGTCACAGGGACTGACGCGGAGCTGGGGCCAGCCAGAGCTAAGCCTCTGGGGCTGCTTGCTCGGTGACCAAGGAGGGACAAGGTAGAATGGCCACCACCGCAGGGCTGGGATGAGCAGGGAGTGGGAAGCAGCCAGCCGTGGGGAATGGCAGAGAGCAACCTCCTTGCCCTCTGCTGCAAAAATCCCCAGAGAGCAAACACAGGGGACAGCTTAAAATAAATAATAAAAAAGGGAAAACAGCAACAAAAGGAATGAAATGTAAAGGGTATAGGGGGTGGAGAACAGCAGTTTCCCCTTTTTATCTCGGCTCAAAAAGTGTATGAGAGCAACGAGTGAAATCCCTGGGGAGAAATCCAGGCTTCCAAATAGAGATAAGAATGATGAACCCACTCCTAATATTTAAAAAAAAACAGAACAAAAAAAGGTAATAAAAAAGAAAATGGTCAAACCTGCTAAGGGCTGGAGACTCTTCCACCCAGTCAGAGCTGCAGAGTGCAGGAGAGGAGGAGGAGGAGAGAGCCCTGCTAGCTGCTTTCAGGGGGTAGGAAGCGGTCCGGTCTCTCCCCCTCGCTTGCTGCTCCAGAATTAGGGATTAATGCCTCTCCAGCCAAACAAATAAGGCATCTGCCTTCAGTACAAGAGGATTACACGGGGCTGCTGACGTCACCAGCCAGGCAGATGTTGGCTCCCAAAGTCCTGATCATCTCCCGTGTCCTTGAAACCCGGCACAATCCCAGACTCCTGGCCAGGTCCCTGCAAGGTCGAGGGGGACCTGCTCAGAGGGGACCCCACTGAGCTGCTCTCTCCCAAAACATCCTTTCACATCATTGGGAGAGATAGGTGTGAAAAGCTGAGCCTGGCAGAAAGTTCAACCCTCCCCCTTCCCTTTGAGTCCTATCCCTTCCCCCCCTCTGCCTTCCTCCCACCTCCCCAACCTCAATGTCACATGAATCTGTACAGTCATAGCGAGGAAGAGGAGCCTGGTCCCTGGCTCACCCAGAGGCCACCCTCCCCTCACTGCGGCACTGCATCATCCCAGCCTCCAGCACGTCCCACCCCGGAGCCCTGGTACTGGGCTGGGAGGTCACTCCAGGCCTCTTCTAACCTGGGGGGCTGGAGAGAGGCATGGAAATAGGGATTTTTTCCTGGCTAAGGGGTTTCAAGGTCGTGTTTGTGCAGTTCTTAGGTGGAGGCAGAGTGGCTTGTCGCTGTCAGAGCCAAGCCCTGAGTTTGCCGGTAGCTCTTCTGGAGCCATGGGTTGAGTTGGAAGTGCTGCAAAATGCAGCTGAAAGCGGGAGAGTCCAATTAGAAGTGGGATCAAAAGAAAGGAATTTGCCCCAGAGCCATGTCTGTTGCCTTTGCTGTGGCATAAAGTCCATGACTGATCACTGCAAGTCCCTTTGCATCAAACAATGGTTTAAATCCCTTCAGTACCGCAGAAAGGCAAACTAAATGACGTGACACGACGGAGCGGGATGAAGAGGAAGAGATGGCCAGCACCTAGGCTTCTCTTGGGTTGCTGCTGTTGTTGCTGTTGTTCAAAGGAGCTGGTTTATAGAGATCTGTCCCATATTATCCTTGTCTGTCAAAGTGGCATTTAATTTTTCCAATTGTGGAACTTGGTCACTGATAAAATCAATTTAATTTACACCAGTGTCAGTCAGCCGACCCGAGCAGCAAATTTATTTTTGGGCTCGGAGTTGAAGGGGGAACAAAAGAGATTGTATGCAGAATGGAGAGATCCTTTGGCTTCATTTTTTGAGCAGAAAGAGGAGAAATCACTAACATGGAGTTTCTTCTCATGCAGGAAAATTATCAATGCAATTTCTCAAGTCTTTTGTGTAGAAACTTGAGCAGACACATGAAAGGGAAAACAGGACAGGCAGAGCAATGTATTTTGAGCGGGTTAAGCATCCTGGATCACCTCTTTTATCTCTGGGGGCGACCACTCGCCCCTGGGGCCAGCCCTGGCCGTGCTCCCAGCCGCTGTCCGTGGTGCTGAGCAAGAGGCACTGCACGCCCCGGGGGGAACTCATGCCCTATCCTAGGGCATCTCCAGACCTCACTTTGCTTTGTCCTTCTTGTTAATGATAATAATTTTTCCATTCAGCACTTTGGGAGGAGATGTTGGGTGAAGAGGATTTATCTTTCTAGGGGTTTATTTGGTAACTTGCCTGTTTGAAAGCTCTTTCCGTCACTGCCACCTGGGTAAACTCACTTTAGAGTGCAAAGTGGTTAGTGTGTTGGCCCTTAAACCTCTCATTTCTTTCCTTAAATGGATTAATGTGGAAATTCAGTTTTCAGTAAGCAACACCTACCTACTGGCTGGCCTGAAAAGAGCTGACAACGTTGCAAACTGATTTTTTCATTGCATGTTACAGCAGGAATAACTTGCACACAGTGGTTAAATGTGCTCTAAAATCTCATATTATAAACATAAGACCTCTCTCTGAGCCTAAAGTTCTTTCTTGCTATGTGCCTCACATGTATCTATACACACACACATATTGTGTATAGAACCATTAAGGTTGGAAAAGACTTCCAAGATCTTTAAGTCTGTTAACCTAACACTGCCAAGTCACCACTAAACTATGCACCTAAGCACCACATCTCCATGTTTTCTGAACAGATGAACTTTAAATAATTTAGTGGAGAAGTCATCCGCTCATCCGTTCATGCGTCTTCCCTCAGATGATACCCCCCTCACAATTGGATAACATTGTTTTCCTTAGCATTTTAAAGCAAGGACAGGTCTTGGAGTATTATTTCTTTGGTCTCCCCTCTTCTCCTACCCTTCTCCCCTGAGCTGGATAATGTGGGCTAAGAGCAGCTGAAGTGTAGCAGCCACTGCTGCGGTGCGAGAGGCTCTGAACGCAGCTGATTGTGCAGCAGCCCTGCAAGGAGAAATGTGTGGGCTCTCTCAAATGTGAGGTGCTACAGCTGGGGAAAAGGCAGAGCTGGAGCCATTCACACTCCGTAGGCTGGGAAGCCTTCTTTCAAAAGAGCCCTGAAGTATTTGGGATTTGGGGGGAAAACTCTTGTACCGGAAGAAAATGGCCTAAACACAATAGGACTCGCCATTTTCTCCTTCCAAAGCACAAAGCAGCTCGGCGGCTTCACACCACACAAAGGAAGCCCTGGACCCTCTGAATTCTCTCACATTTTCTCCCCTGATTTCAAAAGCCTTCCCTTCTAACTGATCTGCTTTCCCAGGAGCACTCACACAGAAAGAAAGAAAGGAGGAGGGGGGAGGAAAGCCACCAGGCTAGGCGAGAGGGAGACAGTTTGGGTCTTAGTTTATTTAAATCAAATCCTGCTGGGGAAAAGCACCACTCTCAGATAGACCATCGAGGAGGGAAAGGGGGAGAACCTCCCCCCCAAATCCTAAACCAGCTGGAAAGCTGATCTGCCCACTGCATTCCTTCAAGCTGGACCGACTCACGTTGCACCAGAGAGACTCGAGCAGGAGCACGCTGCCCGAGGATGTGGATGGACACACACACACACATCCAGGCACACACAGCCTGGTGCCAGAGCAGACAAAAGAAAAAAGCAAGCATTTTCAGCCCAGCTAAGCCAAATTATCAAATTGATGTCGAAAACAGCCCCAGTGCCCCCCGTTAGCAGCTGGCATTCCTCCGTGCCCGCGGGAGAGCTGCGTCCTGCCTCCAGCCGCACTGCTCCCTCCCTTCCTCCTTCTCCCGGCGCTTTTATTTGCTTATCTAAGTAACTCGGCAGAAAAACTGGTGTTTGGAGATGATATTCGGGGGGGGG
>VWZO01013356.1:81799-116740 GCA_013396975.1 Bucco capensis | reverse complement strand
AGAAAGAAGCGTGAGAGGCTAAGGTAGAGAAAGAGGGGGGGGGGGGGGGAGCTGCTAACTGTTAGTTTTTAATCACTATGTGTGTATGTGTTTCTGATTTAATCTGCTCACAGCCATGGTAAGCACAGCACAGGATTTGGGGGAGGTTTCAGTACCAGATGCACACTTCTGTATTTTTTTTCCTCTGAGGAGAAAAGAATGAAGCAAAAATGTGATGTTTTACTCATGTCATTGGGTGAATTACACAACAGATCTGCTTTTATTTTTTCCTACTAGAGATCAGTTGCCACATTTTGTATTTAAACAGGAAATGGTGCTTTTAAATATTAGACCTGTGTGTTGCTTGCATGCACTGAGCATCTTCTGAGCTCAGCAGGGCAGAAATGGCTCTTGAGACAAAAGCATCTTTGCAGTGTGCCCATGTCTGCCTCTACCTAGAGATGTGCACAAGGCACAGAGCTTCCCAGCTTCACAGCAAACTCCTGGGCCTTTCAGCTGATTTTTTTGGGGAGGGAGGAAGCAGAAAAGATCAATTCTGCCCTCAGAATCTTACAGCTTTGCTGTGTGAGTGGAAGATAGATATTTTTCATTAGAATCCTTTTTATACCACTGCCTTTTGACATGGAGCAACATTGAGATGCTTTATGCTTCACATTTCTTGAAGCAACCATTGTCTCTCTCCAAATGTTTTCCCTGAAAAATTCTGTGTGCAGGTAATCCAACTCCTTGTGTCATCTGACACTAGCAACACAAGGCTGGCTTGATTATGCCAAAAGGATGTTGGGTGGGGGGAAAAAAGGAGATTTTATGAACAGACTTGAATGAAATCCAGACCATCTCTAACCCTCTTCCCTTCCAAATGGGCCAAAAGCTTCATTTGGGAGCAGAAACCTTTCTTTTAAAGGCTACATACTAGAATAGAAAATGTCTATACATTGCAGCCAAAGGAACAAATAATTGTTACATTTCTTAGTTATATTTCTTAGTAACAGTACAGAATTTCTTTCTGGCATTGTGTGTTAGCATTTATCCACTTCAGGCAGCTCACTGCCCTGGTTTGGAGTAGTTTTGGGAGGTAAGCTCAGCTCACAGAGCATCCTAAGGTGCTCCTGGATGCCACTCTCCTAGCTCCTGGTGCTTGCCTATGGATCACTAGGACTGAGCTCAGCTCTGCCATCCCCATTAGGCTTTTCTAAACCTATTTTTTCCTGCTGCTTTTAATGTGTGTTTCACTTATTCCAGAAGGGATTTTGCCTGGCATGTTTCTGTGCAGGAATAATGAAAATAAGGGAGGGTTTGGAAGCTCTGCTGCTGTAGACAGAAGGTTCCTCACCTCTGCTCTGCCCACTAGCTCCAGCAGGAATTTCCCTCCCTCTTTGCCCAGGCACAGGATGCTGGGTGAGCAGGAGAGGTTGCTACAGCTGCAGGTTGTCCTCTGCTTCCCGAAGAGTTGATGTTTGTGGGAGCATTTTCCTCCCTGGTTTTGGAGGCAGAGGTGAGCAGCAAGAAGGCACAGGCTGGGGAGCATCCTCCAGCCTTTCTCCCCTTGCCTCTGGCACCTTCCCTTTTCCAGCTCCCAGAAAGGAATCCACCTTCTTATTTAGGATCCTTACAGGGTTTCCAGGCTGAGCAGGAGAAGGAATTCTGGCTCTTCAGGAAGGTTTTTCCCAGGGCCACTTCCACCCAGCTGTTTGCCATTGTGTTTTCCAAGCAATGTTTGTTAGAAAATGATGATTTTGCCCAAGTATTTTTATTTTTTTTGCATGATGCTTGTTATATTTTTATTTCAAGAGATTTTTATGTGCAAAGAGGAGAATATGGTTGTTTCCTAACATCTGAAAGGGTATTTTGCTTAAAAACAAACCCCAACAGCTTTATTATCACTGCAAAAAAATTGAGTATACAGATTTTGGTCACAACCTTCAAACACCTAAAATTGGAGGAGTCAGCAAACAAATTTCTCTCAGAAAATGAGAGAGAGAAAAGTCTAGCACTTAGGGGAAAAGAAAGGTTATAATAATTGAGGGAAATGCATATTTAAAGGCAAACAAATAAAACCCCAAAGCTTTGGTTTGCAATCCGTGGTGACTAAAACTCAGGCTGCTGAAGGGAAGTGAAGGCAATGGATCTGTGCTGCTATAGAACAGAAAGCTTAGGGGGGGTAAAAAAAGCTGGATTTGAATCATTTCAGTGATTTCACTCAGAAATAGCTCCCTTAGAATTGGCCAAAAAAAAAAAAAAAGGAGGTTTGAAGGAGAAATTTGCAAAGCTGAGATTCTAAATGTAGAACTTCACTTTTTGGGTGATCCACTCAATTATTTCCCAGGATTCCTGACCTTGCTGAAAGCCTCAATTCTCCACAAATTCAGCAAAAGCCCAGCTCTGCATTCTGAAAGGATGCTGCAAAGGGAATCTCTTTGGAGAGAATTGGATTAGTTTGATCCAAATAAACCACTTCCAGCAGTTGTTTGTTGCTCCAAAAAAATATACATTTATTTCAGCCAAACTTATTTTTTCTTACCTAAAGTCATCCCTTCAATTTGGAGCTTTTCTGTGCTGCCTTGCAAGGATTTTTGTGCTTGTTAGATTTAGTCCAGTTGTAGTCTTAGAGATTTCCTTTGCAGTCCTTCCCAGGGCCTGATTCCATAGCTTCTGCAACTACTTCCAAGGAATTCATTCTTCTGAATGTGCTTGCAAAAGAAACGAAATATTTTTGAATAGGCTTGCCAGAAATTAAATCCTCCTGAATATCGTTGCAATAAATTAAATCTTCTGAATGTGTTTGCAACAAATTAAACCTCCTGAACATGCTCACAATCAATTCAATTTGCTGCAGATACCTACAGCCATAAATTAAATCTCCCACCTGAGTAAAGCTTCCTGAAATGGGTCAGGTTCAAACACAAGCAAAAAAACAGAGCCTAAAAACCAATAAGAGAGTAAAAAAGCCTATAAACTACTCCATCTGCCTAAATTGGTTTGATTCCCTACTCGAAATGGAAACGACTGTGCCAGACAAACCCTGCTGGAGGGAAGTTTGTCCTGGCTGCTGCAGGGCTCTGGCTGTTGAAGGGTTAAGCCTAGCTTTGCATTGGAGTTAATCCATATGCTAATCTATTTTAAACAACATTCCCTGCACAACTCCCAGCTCTTATATTTTTAGCAGCGCTGGAGCTTCTTCTTGTTCCAAGTTTCCAGCTATTTGTTTGGGGGTTTTTTGTTTGTTGGTTTTTTTTGATGACACAACAAAAAAATTGGGGCAGAAATTGAGTTTTCAGGTTTGGTTCAGCAACATTTCCCCCTCCCTGTGTCCAAGGATAGTTTTGATTTGAAGGATGTGCAGCAGTTGTTGTCAGCAGTGTTCTGGGTTTGGGGTGTGAGCGCTGGGAAGGATGCAGGGGAGCTTGGGGTTAGGAGTTGTTGTGCTTTGTGTCTCCATCCCGAGCTGGAGATTGCATGACAAGACACTGCTACAAGGGGAGGACAAGGAATTCAAGTTCTCCAGCTCAGTTTTGCCTGGCCTGCTTTGGAAAATAGGTCACTGCCTGCTCTCAGGATTTGTATATTCTACCAGCACCTGCTGGCATTGCTGCAGTGGAGGGGTCTGGCTTGATTTTCATTAGAAACCCTGATTTCCAGGGCTTTATAGACTCTGGTTTAACCCCAGAAAGAAGCTTCTGTTTAATGGTGACATGCAAAGTTCTCTTCCTAAGGAGCATGTGTTTTCTGCTCTGCAAATCTCAGCAGATCTACTTCTGCAGCAGTGAAAAATGAAAAGGTATTTTTCAGCTGCCATTTGGTATTGATACTACATTCCTGCAGGGAAAAAAGAAACTTAGCAAAGTAGCTTTTTGATCTTTTAATTAAAATGATATCTGGCAGAGCTGCATTTCTCCTGCAAGTCTTAATAAGAACCTGAGTAAGCACCCAGCCTATAAACATTGTACACTGGGCATGGATGTTTTAATGATGCAAATCCACAGTCATAAATGCTCTTGTATACAAGGAGGATTGCACAGGGTCAAAACCCTGCTGCTTGGAGAAGGCTGGCAAATGAGTCATATGGATTTGAATGTGGAGTGATGCTTCTATAGTGGTTTAAACAATTTTTTCCCCCCTAGTGGAATTGTTTCTGAGGGAGTTAGCATCCCTCTGTGGCTATGAGATTTCATATTATGGCTAGATTCTGGCTTGCACAGCTATGAAAATGTCTCTTTAACACCCGTTAAATGTTTCCACCTATGCATTAAATAACCCAGCCCAAAAGTCTCTTCCTGCCCTGAACTGTGAGGCTGTGGAGAAGAGCTGTGGAAGGTGAATTTCATCACCTGCCAAACGCTTCCTCACATCTTTTTACTTCTTGGGTTTAATCTCATCAGGAGCAGCCAGGCAGCGGAGAGAGGGAGGGGGGTGGGAAAGGCAACTTCTCAACCAAATAAAGAATAACCCACCTTTAGTGCCACGTTAAAAGGCTGGCTGAGGACTTGCCAGTGTGAGGAAAAGGGGGGGTTAATGCTGTGTTCCTGCAGCCAGCCCCTTTGTGGCCGCTGCTTCTGGCGGGAGGGAGGGAGATGTACCGGAGGATGCTGCGGCACCCGCGGGGCTCAAACTTTCAGCTGGCTGACTATCATACATCCAAATAGTTTGTGAAGGGGAGGGGAGAGGAAGAAGAGGAGGATGCTCTTAGCTGTAGCCGTGGCGTTCAGCGCAGTACAAAACCAAGGTGGATAAAACTCCTCTATCTTAGCTAGACATTAACATTCCTAGAGGCATTAATTTTATTTTTTTTTTACCTCGAAACGCACCAGCGGTAAACAAAAATCCTCCTTACCCCCTTGTTAAGCCAACAGTTTGCTTCTTAAATGGGTTTGGGCTTAATTTTGGAGGCGAGTGAAACCGCAGTGGAGGGCAGCAAATGAAAAGCAAATCCTTTCCTAACGGGAGTTTAGCCACAATCGCGGCAATAAAACGGCGCGGGGAAGAAGACTTGGGGAACATATGTTTGGGAGTGACATTAGCTAGGTGACTTCCCTCTTTTTTTTTTTTTTTCCGGCAGAGAGCTGCTGTCCTATTTGTGTCCAACCCCCCTTTTCCTGCCTCCCTCCCTTCCCATGCATTGGAATGACAAACCTGCGCGCTCAGAGTTAATGCTGATTGCGGCAGCTGCTTACATCCCGAGTTGCCGTGGCAACTGGCCATGTTGCCACGCAACCGTATCCTTTTAGGGACAGGGAAAATGCCCAAAGGCTTACTAAAAATACATGGAAGAGGTAGGGGAGGGGAGAGGAAAAACGGGAGGGGGAAATCATCCCATTTTTTGTTACTCCTTTCAATAGGTATGAGGCACGGCGAGCACCGCTGGCAAGCAGAGGTCGCCCAACTCAAACCCCCAGCCCCTGACCTTTCCCAAATTGCTTGAAATCTCTCGTTTTATTGACCAAGCTGCCTTGTGATCGATTGGGAGGTTGGTGGCTGAGGCAGCGCAGCGGCAGCAGCCCTGGCAGCTCCCAGCTCCCCTGGGCTAGTCCGGAGGGCTTGGAGGGCAACCCAGAGCCAGCGATGCCCCAGTGAGCAGCTCAGCTGATGGCTTGCCCCTTGCTGTACAGCTCCTAGCAGCCTGGGGCTGCAGCCTCAATCTCCATGCAGCCGAGCCATCCTCCTCCTCTCCAAAGTGACATCACTTTGCTCAGCTCAGCTGTTCCTGCCCTTTGCCTATAAATAGCTAGATCAAAAATGGAAGGCTGCTCTTGGAGAGCTTAGGCAGCCAATCCTCTCAGCGTCAGCAGACAGCCTGAGGGGTGGTGGGGTGCTGGTGGTATTTAATTTTCCTCTTTTTTTCCCCTCTTTTTTTTTTCTTTTTCCCCTACTAAGGTGTTCAAAAGGTGTACAGAGGTGTTCCTTAGGGATGTGGTTTAGTGGCATGGTTGATGGTTGGACTTGGAGGTCTCTTCCAACCTTAATGCTTCTGTAAGCTCTCTCTCCTAGGATTTGAAACTTAACCCTAAATAACCAAAAACCTGTGACCATGTGGCTGTGTTCAGGATGGTCCTGGATGGCTCATCTCTTCTCAGCTGCAGGAGTTGAGGGATGGAGGGAGGAGAGGTGCAGGCCTGGTGTTCTGCTGATGGGGCAGGTTTGCTGAGCTCAGCATCACCCCAAACCTCCCCTGTGCCCCTGGGGTTAAACACACTAGAGTCTGAGCTACACCAGGGCTACTGGTGGTTGTAAGAGCCAAGGCAAAGTGCTTGAAGGCAGAAGTTAGGAAAGCAAACAAAAACCTCTGATAATAAGCACGCTTCCTATTTTTCTTGATTCCAGTTTTGCTGCTCTATATCTTAATTAACTCTCCAAGAGAGCTGATGAAAGAAAAACATCTTCCTGCTCTGTAAATAACCTTTTGCTCAATAGTATTTCTTTCTAGAAACAGGAGCATTAAAAAAGCTCCAAAGCCATAAAATAAGGTATTGATAAAAAATGTGCATCCCAGAATCCTAGCATGGTGGGGATTGGAAGGGACCTCTGGGGATCATCTAGTCCAACCTCCCTGCTAAAGCAGGCTCACCCACAGCAGCTTGGCCAGGAGGTTTCTCTAAGTTTTGTGAGGTTTAGAAGACCATAGCAGGACAATCCTGTGCTCAGCATCACTCAGGAGCAAGCCACAAGTGTCCCCATCTCCCCATCTTTACTGATGGGAACAGGGAGCTGACTGTGCTTGGCAACAGAAAAGATGAAAGTACTTTTTTTTTTCAGTAAAACACTAGAAATAGAAACTAGACAGTTCCTTGAAGGTGGGGAAGGAGGCCCAGCAGGTTTATCCTCCTGACTGCAGTGCTGGTTGAGGTGCAGTAAGTATGGCTTGTGTGGTACTAGGCATTAGAGCAGAGGACTCTTCACAACTCCTTCTGGCCTCAAAAATAGGCAGCTGTCCCTTAGCCAGGATGAACTGCAAAATGTATGTGGAATTACTTCAAAAATCCATTTATTCTCTGCAGAAATTGAGCTAGAAATGCTGCTGAAGGGGTGTGAATCTTGGTCTTTTGTTGGTATGATCAAACTTGCTATTTGCCTGGGGAAGGAGAGAGCAAATGCCCTGCAGAAAGATTCCCTAGACCACCCTGAACTCATGGGCAAGTTTTCCTCTCCCTCCCTGGCAGGGCAGGAAAAGCCACAGCCCTGGAAAGAACAGGTCCAAGTCAGTGTATCCTAGATGAGTATGTGACAAGGGGATTCTCTTTTTCTGCAGTCTTCTCCTTGACTTTATTTTGTATTTCTTTTTCTTCAGTATGACTTTTCTCTTGCCACTGTAGTAACTAGACATGGGGCATTTCTTCTCCTGGCTGAGCAGGATGCACATGTGTGTGCACAGACACACAAGGGCACAGCAGCAAGCATCGTGCTTTCCAAGGCTATTTACTAGTGCATCCTTAGCCAGAGCAGCCACATTGCTATTAAATATCTATTCACTATCTTGCAACTAAAACCAGTCTCCTATCTAAGGCTGAATTTGTATGTATATATTTGGGTTTTCTTGAATGAGAAGGAAGCCTTTCACAAAAATTCCTTCTTTATCATCTTGTCTGTTTGTGTCCAAATATCTCAGGGCACAAAGCCCATTGGAAAGGCAAGGGGGGGGAAAAAAAAAGAGAGAACCTTTGTAAGTGCTTTCCTGACAGTGAACCATTAAATCTCCTGAGTAATGTAGGGAAGAGCTGGATCATGCCTAGCTTGCTCTTTACCCAGGATGCACTGTTGCCTGCAAGATCCTGAATAAAGAGACACACCTGCCAGCTAGCTGATAACACTCTGGGGTCATCTCATTGAGGAAACTGTCAGCCAGCAGCTATTGAAATAAAGCCATTGATGAATTCATGACCTGCACTGCTGAGACTTAAAGAAAAAAAAAATAAAGGGGGGGGGTGGGTGTGTGGAATAAAAAGGTGTTAAAGCCAAAAGAGACTGCAGATAAATGCACATTCCTTTGTACGGCGACACCAGCTCCTCCGTGTCGAGAGAGAGAGAAGGGGAGAAAGAATGCAGAGGAGGAGGGAGAGATGCTTCAGCTGCACCTCTGGCTAGCAGCCAAAGCAGTCGTGTGCCATGCTTGTTTGCCTACTAGTGCTGCTTTAGATTGGCAAATGCCCCTGGAGTTTGAAGAGGGGCAGGCAGCACTGGCTGGCTGCCAGCGAGCGTGCGGGACTGATGCCACTGCTGGACGCCCAAGCCTGGTAGGAAAAGAGGAGGAGGAGGAGAATACAAAGGCATTCAATAATCTGAATGTCCCTTTTGCTTCAGAAGGAGAGTGAGTGGTGCCAGGCAGTGTTTAATGAGAGATTGCTTTGTTACCAAGTCCTCGACATCAAGTGGGCTGGGGAGCTCATTAACCTGACTGCAGCGAATAAAACTGGCGCGCTCCGAAGACTCCCATGATAGCACACTCAATAGTCTGAGAGTCCTTTGGCTTCCTTTCTGCTGAGCCATTAAGCAAGCAGCAGTGTAAACACCATCAAGCAAGCCAGGGTTTGGTGGTTGGTTTTTTTCCCCTCCCTGACTGTTCAACTAAAGTCTGTTTTCCCTTGGGGCTTCTGGCATGAGTTGGTGCAGAGCTCCTCATCCTCTTATCTAGCACATCAGGAGCTCTTAGGCAACAGGAAGGGTTTTCCCATTTTTTTTTCTTCCTAAAGAAACCACTGACAACTCCCTCCCAGCTCTGGAAGACTTCATTGGGCACACATAGAGCCAAAGGGATTGGGGGAAAAAAAATAGCATTATGCTTCTGTTTGTATCACAAACTTGTGCAAATGGCACTGGTTTTTCTCTGGTGTGTTGCTTTGCTCCTGGTAGCACAGGGCTCTGCTTCCAGAGCAGGGACAGCTCACCTATCTTGGCTCTCTCCTTTGGCCAGGAATGATGTTTGCCCTTAGGAAAAGGCATTGTGAAGGAGCACTTGCCAGAACAAGTGTCTGCTGTGTCACCCCATGAAACACAGCCCTTTGCTGATTTACTGATCCAGGCAAGAAGCAAAGCCCCAAAGAATTTTCCCTTTGAAAAAATAAAGGAGACAAATCCTCATTCTAGATATTCTATTTTAGCCACTGGTAGAAATGTGTTGTGCTTTTTTGTTTTGTGAGTTGTTTGGGGTTGGGTTTTTTTCAACATTTAAAATGTCAAATTAAAACATCTCCATTGAAGCCTCAGGAACTGCAAAGGATTTTTGCTCTCCCATAAGCAGCCAGCAAATAGAACAAGAAAAAAAAATATCTAAATAAGCTCAATGATTCTTAATGTTTTTGGCAGCTAGGTGACCAGCATGGATCCAGTGGTAGCAATGATTTTTGTTTGCTCACTTGCTAGGTCCTATTAGTCAAGAATCTATCTGGCACAAAATAACATTAACAATCCCATTAGGTACTTAATTAATGCTCTTTTTCAGAGGAATTACATACAACTACAGAGTTTAAATGTATTCTGGCCTCAGTAAGAAGATTGTTTTTAATTCTTTAACAAATTGCAGAACTCCTTAATGATTTTCCAAGGTGCTGCTGCCTATCAGATCCCACTGGAGGATCAATTTGAAGTCCCTCAGGGGTAGTTCCAAAACATTACTGTTAGGATGTGAAATTGTGGGGGAAAAAATAGCAAAAGGAAATAGAGGTAGGAAGAAGGAATCTAATTATCAGCTGCATGACTGAGTTGTGTCTTGCCTGCAGTGCTTAGAGAGGACTTCCCATTTGCAATGAAAAGATGTTTTGGTCTCTGTTTTCATAGCTTGGTTCTACCTTTTTCAGTCAGGCAAAGGCAATTTAACTGGTGGGGGGAAAAAATCCCTACAGTGAGTTGCTGCAGTAGATCAGCTGCAGCTTCTTTCCATCCCCTTCAGAAACTGGGAAAGGGAAGAAAAGGAAATGTTCTCCTATGGTTCTGGGAGATTTGGGGCTCTCAACATTCATTCAGTTAGAAAAGACCACGAGCAACTTGATCTGATTGAACCTGAGGTAAATCTTTGCAGTGAGGGTGCAGAGCCCTGGCCCAGGCTGCCCAGAGAGCTTGGGGAGTCTCCTTCCATGGAGAGATTCCCAAGGCCCTGGAGGTGATGCTGGGCAAGCTGCTGGGGGTGAGCCTGCTGGAGCAGGAGGATGGACTGGATGATCCCTAGAGCTCCCTTCCCACCTGCACCATGCTGGCATTCTGTGAACTTGTTCCTTGTCTCTGTGGCTGATGTGGAGGTGAAGCTGCTCAGGCACAAAGCCAGGTCCCAGAGAAGGATGAGCTGTGCTGTGCAGGCCCGAGCAGGAGCAGAGGAAGATGGGAGCAGAGCTCTGGGAGGATGCTGCCTGTGTGCTTCCATCTCTGGCAGCAAGTCCTTCCTGCTCCTGGAAAAGGTCACTGACTGCAGGCAGCAGTAGCAACTTGTCACCACAGCACCAAGCACTTGCCTGATCCAAAGGCATTCCCTGAGCTGCAGCCTCCTGGGGAGAGGACATTGCTGGGGATTGAACCTGACTGTGCCAAGCTGGAAATCACTACATCTGCAAGCACCTGGAATGCTGGAGAAGAAAACAAGGAGTGGAAATGCCAGGGCCACCATGGGCACTTGGACCACTGCAGCAGAACCTAGCTCTTGCTCCTTGGGCTGATGTTGGGAACAGGATGGAAAAGAGGAGGAGGAGGAGGAGGCTGGACTGGCTGCTGACTAACTAGGAGAAGGCCACAGGGAAGACAAGCAGTGGAAGGAAAAGGCTGTGTACATTCCTCTGGAGTTACAGTCCCTGGAGCAGAGGAATGCTCTGGGAACTGCTGCATGGGAACCTGACCTGCAGCCACGATGGGAAGCAAGCAAGAGAAGCTTGAAGCAAGCCAAAATGGACTTAGGATCTGAAATCTTAGCAGTGCAACCCTTAGGCCAGCAATAGAAAACAGAGGAAGAGGAGTTGGCATTGCTGGCAGGCAGGAGGAGGCCAGGGCTGGAGCACAGCTAGATTAGACCCAAGAGTACAGAGCTTCCTCTCCCTTCTCTTGCTGCTGTTACACAAATCTCTCTCTCTCCTTCAAGCCTGAACAGGATTGCATTGCAAAGCACCCTGTGCAGCCTCTCGGAAGGGGAACATGGATCTTTGGTTGTGCCAAGGTGGTAAAAGCCTGATTCACACATGCTTTGGGGAAACTGCCTCAGCCTGTCCTGAGAGCACAGGGAAGATCCTCATTGCTGCAGCAGATGCTGCTTTTAGCTCCTTTGCCTGACTTTCCTTCTCTTTTCAAGGCACATTCAGTTCTTTTGGCATTGCTGAGAGAGGAGTGAACACAACTGCCTGCTTGGTTTAAAGCTGGAAGAAGCATTTTGAGGGAAAAGAAGGGTAAAGAGAAAGGTTCAAGGGCTTGCTTCTCAAATGTTTGATGGACCAGTGCTAGTAAATGAGCAAAGACCTCTTTAACCTTTCTCTTACAACTGTGATTCCTTTTCCTCTGCATTGTTTGCCCTCCCAGCTAACATGATCCCAGAGGAAGAGCATTGGCATCTAGGAGCATCCCACAGCTCCACCAGTGCTGGGCCAATGGGCACAGCCTTTGAAGGCTTTCATTCTCCAGGAAATACTTGGAAAGGGCTTGGCAGAGCTTTGTGATGAGATGTTCCCAGGGTATCAGCTCAACTCACACTTCTCTTGTGCAAACACTTGCCAGACTTTGGAACCAGTGTCTGCAGGGCAGTAGCTAATTCCCTTCATGGGAAGTGGGATCTGAATGATTCTGTCTTCTGTGTCTGTAGAATAGAAAGAAAAAACTCCTCTTCTCTTCTCTGACCTGAATTCTTGTCTTTCCCTAGCTTCATGTGGCCAAGAGGAGTGGAGTTGGTGTGACTGCAGCTTCTGTCCCAGCTAGAGAGCAGAGGGACACTGACTGCACTGACATCACAAGGTACAGTGGGACACTGGGGAACCAGCTTGGCTATTAGGAGCAATTCCTTCCCTGAGAGGATTCTCAGGCATGGGCCCAGGGAGCTGGTGGAGTCACCATCCCTGGAAAGGTTCACCAAAGGTGTAGATGTGATGCTTGGGGCCATGGTTTAGTGGTGAGCATGGCACTGTTGGGTGGACTTGATTGTCTTGGTGGTCTCCTCCAACCATCCTAAAGCTGCCACAACATACATAGCAGGCAGTATTAAAAATAGACTTGTGGGAGTGCTAACTAACTATGAAATTAGCCAAAGAAGAAAGGAGCTGTAAATTAAAAAAGCACAGTGCTATTTTTCTGAGCCCTCTGCTCTGCCTCCTGCAGCTCTCTCTTCCCTCCCATGCTACCACCTCTGCCTGCCACAAGCACAGCTTTGGCCACATGGGAAAAAACATGGATCTAGCTAGATTTTACTGTCCCCAAACCACTCTGCTCACCAACTGGTACCTGAGTTGGAGGATGCTGGTTGCCTGGGCAACATCACTGGGGGTTGCTGTGGAAACTCAGCATCACTGACCACTGGGTGAGGAGATGGGGACTCTCCACACCTCTCTGTGCTCGTGAGTGACAGGAGATGGCTTTGCCACCAGCATTGCCAATAAACTTCCAAAGCCAGCTTTAATAGCTTTTACTTTCACTTATTGAAGCCTCCTCTGCTGCTGACTTCTGGAGAGGGAGGAAAGTAAAAATGAGGATAATCCATTTAGGTAATAGATGTGAGGAACAAGTTGGAGGAGGAGAAGGAAAAGGCAGTCGTTTATTTGTTTGCCTCAGAATAAGTTTCTAAGACTTTTTCTTCCTCAAATTACTTGAGAAGAAATGAACCTGAAAGCCTCACAGCAGGTACAATTCACATTGCACTGATGTATGGGAGCTGAAGTTCCTAGAGCCCTTCCTTTGCTCTCAAAGTTGGCTTCAGCTCTTTGTTTGACATAGGCTGTCAGTAAAAGCAATAGCTGCTGCTGCTGGAGCCATTCATTCCTTATTCCCAAGTGTCATGGCTAGGAGAAATGGCACTGACCATCTTTAACCTTGGTTCCATAGTTTGGGGTAAAAAGGGTTAAGAAATAGCTGGAACTTCCTTCCCTGCAAGGGTTGTTGAGTCTTGTCCCAGGATTCCCAGGGAGGTGCTGGAGTCTCCATCCCTGGAAGGGTTAAAAAACATCTAGGATGCTCTCCTTAGGGCCATGGCTTAGTGGCATGGGAATGCTAGGGATGCTTGGACTGGATGAGCTTAGAGGTTCTTCCTCAATGAAATTCTGGAGGAGTCCTGCTCTGTGCACCTATAGCCATTGAAGGGAATAACAGAGCACAAAAAGAATGCAGAATAACTTGAATAATTGTCCTGGTTTTTCCACTTTTAGAGCTTCCCAAACATGCTATGCTTTGGCAAGCCAGGGAACAAGCTCTCTCTTGTTTAATTGGCAAAAGGACTTTTCTTCTAGCTGGGATAAATCGTCACAAATTTGTCACAAGTGAGGAAAGGGATAAAAACAAACCAAAAATGGTTGAGCTTTGCTACTGGAAGTTTGGAATATAAGTAACCCTTATTTTAAACTGCATCTGTGTCCAATTTATAACCAGCTAGTGCTCTGGAGAGTGACTGGAAGGAGGGAGAGAGGACTCTGCTGTGCTCTCAGGAATCCCTCCTACAGATACCCTAATCCAAACTAGAGGAGTTGTGATGAAATCCAGGCAGCCATATCCATTTCCCTAGGCTGAAAATCATGCTCAACTGTTCCCAGACAAACAAAGGCAAGCAATTCCCTGCACAAAGGCAGATGCTCTGCCTCCTTACCTGCTCCATTTGCTTTAATGAGGTACTCCCAGCAAAGTGTAAATGGTCCCATTCAGGCACCAGCCTTAAGCAGGGGGATGTGTTCAGAGGAGCACTTGAGCAGATGAAATGGGTAATCTGAGGCAGTGTGGGGATGCTGTGTGGCTGCTGGTGTTAAATAAAGTTAAAAAGGACAAAGCAAAAGCTGCTGAGGAAGGTGGAGGGTGAGGGCTGTGAGTCATGGCACAATCTTGGCCTGCTGGAAATGTTATCTCTTCAGGTCATTAAGGAGAAAAGAGATGATTGAGGAGACTGATGCTGTTCAGCTGTTAGAACCATAGAATCATGGAATGGTTTGGGTTGGAAAGGATCTTTCAAGCTCATCTAGTCTAATCCCCTGCACTCAGCAGGGAAATCTGCAACTAGAGCAGGATGCTCCCAGCCCCAAGCAACCTGAGCTGGGATGCTTCCAGGGATGCATGGGACATCTCCCACTTCTCTGGGCAACCTGGGACAAGGTCTCACCACTCTCACTGTAAACAACTCTCCTTCTCTCTAGTCTGAATCTCTCCTCTTTCCCGTTTCAAACCATCACCTCTTGTCCTGTCCCTGCATCTTTCTTCTCCCTGGAGCTGAACAACCTCAGCTCTCTCAGCATCATTTGTGTGGCCTCCTCAGGCCCAGCAGTATTGCATATAGAAGGTGCTAAAGGGGTGGGAATGCTGTATGCCATGGAAATGCAACTTGTGGGGGAAGGAGGGAGAGCCTGTGGCCATGGTGCAAGGAAGGAGCCAGGGAGGAGGAGCTCTGCTGGCTGCCTGTGCCCTTCCCTGTGTCCCCAGAGCTTGCAGAGGGCAGCAGCAGAGCCATGCTTTGGGAGATGGAGCCCAGGGATGCCTGTGGTGTCACTGACTGCTCTGCAATCAGGGAGTAGCTAATTCACCTTAGTGTGCTGATAGGAAATGCAAGGGGAAAAATAGCATCAGTTGTGTTCCTTCTTGGAGTGAGAAACTGCTGGAGGCTTTGTAGGGATGGGAATGTTAGGATCAAGAACCTAGTGTTGCATCTATCTGTGTTTATATATTCTTTTCAATAAGATGTACCTCTGGTTACTTGTTAATCATGTTTAGGAGGTCCAAATCCTGATTTTTTTTCTTTTTTGTGTGTGTATTAACCTGAGGACAAAGTCAGAGCCATGGCTAGGCTCAGCAAAGCCCAGCATCCATGGGGAAAGCATTACCACAGATAAAAAGTATCTCATTTAAAATCATTTTCAGACCTTTCCACTACCCTTAGGTTAAAGAAAGAGGAGGGGGGGGGGAAGCAAAAGCAATGAATAAATTAGTAGCCACATCTTCCTTCCAACAACCTCATTTCAATAGTATCCTACTAAAAGGACAAAGGTCACAGATTAAAGTATTGTCATGGAAATGCAGCATCTGTATCTGCTTATAGGTGCAGGACTGTATTTGGGAAGATATTCCTGCTTTTAATGATTATCATTTGAGCCTGGTGTCACTAATAAGAAAACAGTTCTTTTGGCTTCTGAGTCAGGAGCCAATATTTATTTACAAGTGTGGATGGAGCTAAGCACAAAGAGTTAATAAATGCAGTGGGTCAGCCCTAGGACCTTGTCTGATGCTCTTAGCAAGAGGACCTGGGAGAATGGCATGGGTTTGGGCTCTTTTCTCTTAGCAGGGGACAAGTAACAGGCTCAGGATGTGGCTAGAACAGGAATATTCTTTTCCTAGTTTCTGCCAATATGGTAAAAGGCATCACATTTCTTATTCTGAAGCATCCACAATGTTTTGCCTAAAATCCCAGACCCAAGCTTGGGGAGTCTCCTTGTGTGCAGAGATTGCCAAGGCCCTGGAGGTGATGCTGGGCAAGCTGCTGGGGCTGAGCCTGCTGGAGCAGGAGGATGGACTGGATGATCCCTAGAGGTCCATTCCAAGCCTCACTATGCTGGGATATCCCTCTGAGTGTGTGTGTGTGTGCTCACATATTTTAAAGGAGAGCTGGATTTTTCCAGCTGTGCCCTGCTTGCCCATCATTTTTGGGGTGCTTCTCTCCCAGGACCATTCTCTTTTTTTTCCACTGCACTGGCTCAGGTTTTCCCATTTGTTTTCTAAATGGCTTGTGGATATGGCTTCTCCTTCTTCCCTTGGGATACTATTCCACAATCGAATGGTTCTCCAAATGAGAATTTTGCCTCCATCCCAGGTGTAAGACTTTGTTTATAAAGCTCTGTAATGTGCACGGTGCAGATGTTCCACATGGGGACATTTATGGCAAGTGCTTCCCTTGAAAAATGAGGGATAAAAGCAAAAAAAAACCCCTCCTTATTAAGTGAATTTACAATATATGATGTGTAAACATGCTTTTCTTCTGCAATTTCCCTGCAAAATTAGTGACACATACCACTGTAATACTGTATTGCCACATAAAAACCAATTACCAAGGATTGTGTTCCTCCAAAGCTTAGGATCACAGCAAATTAATTCAAAATCTTAGTACAAAAGAAGGAATTTTGTCACAAGCATCGACCAAAAAAAATAGATGTACAGTATGTTTCAACCTTTTAAAACCTGTGACTGTGACATAGGCTTTTTTTTGTGTTGCTTTTTCCCCCTACTCCCTGCATTTTTAACAAGGGCAACAATTGAGATCTATCAACTCCATAGCATAAATCCCTGGGTTTAATCCAGAATTGGTGTGAAAATAAAGCACTTTCTTGATTCACACCCCCCCCCAAAAAAAATAATTGCAACATACATAAACCCTGTCAAAGCTCCAATTTCCAATATTCTAATGAATATCAAAAGAGTCCAGCACTCCTGACTTTGACAAATTGCAAATGAGCTTTTATTCATTAAGAAGGGCTGCTAATGTTTATTTAAATGCAATTTACTGTTGCATTATTGATTAGCCACTGCAAAATTATCTTGCAAGGAGCACGTGGAGCAAGAAGATTTCAGGTTGAGAAAGGCTTTATCTAGGGAAGGCCTGTAGGCTTGATTTAGGCCCCAGGACATAAGAGTTTTAATTTATCTGGAAAGAAAGGCCTGGTGGAAGGTTTTGCTTTGTTTGCATTTAGACAGCAGATGAAAGGGGTTTTGATGTGGAGCTGGGAGAAAATGGCTGCCACTCTTGTTATTCAGGGAGAGAAAGGAGCAAAAAAAAGGGGAAAAAAAAATCTATTATAAGGGCAAGATAAAAAAAATCATCTCCTTCCCCCCCCACTCCCCAATCATCTTCAGCATCAGGCTAGATGTGGCTTCTTATTCTGCCCAGGAGAATGTTGCTTATTCTCCAGCAAACGTTGAAAATCTCTATCCTCACAAAAATGTGGCTTATTATCTAAAATCTTTCTTTAGGAAAAAAAAATAAATCCATATTTCATTTCTCTCTGAGCCCTCACATCTTCTTTTGGGTGCCACAAAACTCGAGCGAGGTTACTGCGCCTGGCCTGCAGCGCGAATGAAGTGTGGGCCTGGATATTTTAAGGCATCTTGACTGTTATTTTTAGTGTTTTTCAAGCTAAATATTGTCTGGCAAAGTCTCGTGGAACTAACTGGTAAGAGCTCAGAGTGCTGGTGAGCAACAGAGAGTCTCCACGTGAAGGAGGTTGCTATCTGCAGGACTTCTTCTCTTTGCAGTGGTTTTTGTCTCCAAGAAGCAATGAGTTAGGAGAAGCCTGAGTGTGGATCCTATCCTGCTGCAAGGTTAAACAGGACTCAGGCAAGCACACAGCACTGAGAGAGATTTAAGGAATGAAGGCTAGTGACTCCATAGATTTGTGAACCCAACCAATTGTGCCAGACCAGGGGGAAGCAGGTATCCCAGTATCCCAGGATGTCAGGGGTTGGAAGGGCCCTAGAAAGCTCATCTAGTGCAACCCCCCTGCCAGAGCAGGAGCACCTAGAGCAGCTCACACAGCAATGTGTCCAGGCAGCTCTGCAATGGCTCCAGACAAGGAGACTCCACAGGCTCCTGGGCAGCCTGGGCCAGTGCTCTGGCACCTGAACTGCAAACAAGTTCCTCCTCAGCTTAATACTAAACCTCCTGTGCTCCAACTTGCTCCCATTCCCTCTTGTCCTACCATTGGATGCCATGGAGCAGAGCCTGGCTCTCTCCTCCTCACACTCACCCTTCCCATATTTCTAAGCATTGCTGAGGTCTCCTCTCAGTCTCCTCTTGTCCAGGCTGAAGAGACCCAGCTCTCTCAGCCTGTCCTCCTAGGGCACATGCTCCACTCCTTTCAGGATCTTGCTGGCCCTGGGCTGGACTCTCTCCAGCAGCTCCCTATCCTTCTGGAGCTGAGGGGCCCACAACTGGACACAGCATTCCAGGGGAGGCCTCCCCAGGGCACAGGAGAGGGGAGAAGAACCTCTCTGGCTCTGCTGGCCACGCTCCTCTTCATGCATCCTAGGATGCCATTGGCCTCTTGGCCACAAGGGCACATTGCTGCCTCATGGGCATCCTCCTAGCCACCAGCACTCCTAGAGCTTTTTCCCCAGGGCTCTTCTCCAACACATCAGTTCCCAGTCTGGACTGATCCATGGGCTTGTTCTTTCCCACATGCAGTACTGCACACTTCCCCTTGTTAAATTTCATCAAGTCTCTCCCTGCCCATGTCTCTAGCCTGTCCAGGTCACGCTTCTAGTCCTGCAAGAAATGAGTTTAAATTTCCACCTTGGAGAGAGGGAAGTGCTGCTTCCAAAGGCAGAGTTCAAGTACACAGTATCAGGGCCTGAATGTCTTCTTCTGGACTCATTACAACCTGACAGGGCTTTTCATTTCCAGTGACAATCAGGAGAACTTGGAAGGCTCTCAGCCAATTGCACAGAGGAAGAATGATCCTCCTGAAATTAAATCTGAAACTCAAATATTACACTGAGACCTTTCCACTTGTTCATTATTCCATTAACCCATCTGTAAAGGCACCATTCTTCATCTGAAATGAGTGGAGAGAAACTTTCCCTGTGTGACTTGGTCCACAAATGAGAGTGACAGGAGCAGAATGATATTTTCCTTGGGGGTTTCTCCCTTTAGTGACTCTGATGATGAGGAGGAAGTATCAGTTCTGACAAGCTGAAGGTTAATTACTTACTCTCTGTTTCAGGTCTGTCAGGGCAGAATATCAGCATCGATTTATTTACCAGAAGTCAGGAGGATTTGGTATTTACTTTGTTTTACAGACCTGTTGCCTGTCTTCTGCTGGCCTGCAAAACCTCCTCTGCTTCCCATTTCTGCCTCATTTAAATTTCCCTCTTTTCCTCTGCTTTCAAGCATCTCCTGATATTTTTCTCTATACCTTTGCTTCTTGGCAAGCAGCAAAATGCTTCCCATCTCTGAAAATCATAAGCAGTTAGAAGGCTGAGCTAGAAAGCAAGGTAGATGGTGTAATTTTAAGATGGGTGAATGCATGCACAGTGGTCCAGCAGAAAATGCAGAGGAGCTAAAATCACATTATTAATGGAAGAGGCTGCTTAGCACTTCAGCTGGGTGACAAAAGTCTTTCCCCACGAATGCGCAATTACGTGGATTATTCACTTCAAATGGTGAGGAAAACACATGAGGTGGTGCCACTGCTGCAAGAAGGAAAGAGATGCTTGGAATGCTGCAGGGGAAGCACCTCCAGCCTCCTCAGGCTTTTCAGGTTTCTGCTGCTTTTGCAGACCACAGTTCAAACAGAAACAAAAAGTTATGGGGGAAAGGAATCTACTTGAGATCCCTCTAGAGCCTTCCTCAGCAGCAGTGCTCACACCTTCTCTCCTATGGCCCCATAGTCCTCTGACTTCTCTCTCTTGTCAGCAACTATCTTCCCTCTCACTTTTTTGTGGTTACTCTTCTGAGGGATCCTCTCTATCCCTGATACCTGTGTTTAGCTTGGCTTTATTTGTCTTTCCTCTTCCTACTCTTCTGAGGGATCCTCTCTATCCCTGATACCTGTGTTTAGCTTGTTTTTATTCGTGGTTCCTCTTCCTACTCTTCTGAGGGATCCTCTCTATCCCTGATACCTGTGTTTAGCTTGGCTTTGTCTTTCCTCTTCCTACTTTTCTGAGGGATCCTCTCTATCCCTGATACCTGTGTTTAGCTTGGCTTTGTTGTTCCTCTTCCTATGCTTCTGAGGGATCCTCTCCATGCCTGATACCTGTGTTTAGCTTGGCTTTATTTGTCTTTCCTTTTCCTATGCTTCTGAGGGATCCTCTCCATCCCTGATACCTGTGTTTAGCTTGACTTTGTCTTTCCTCTTCCTACTCTTCTGAGGGATCCTCTCCATCCCTGATACCTGTGTTTAGCTTGGCTTTATTTGGATGTGGTTAGTTAAGCTTTGGTCCCATTCCAAAGGGAATTCCACTCCCATTGCATGACTGGAAACATTCCAATATGGATGCAGTGTCCCATTTCCTTCTTGTTGGTCTCCAGCATCCTCTTCTTGTTGGTTTACTCAGACTATCCAGAGAGCTACTCTTCTATTTCCAGCCAAGGTGACCAGAGAGGATCTGAGGGGAGAGAAGTGAACTCTCTCAGTGTATTTCCAAGAGGAGGGATTATTATTGGTGAGGCTTATTTAAAAGGAGGTGGTAAAACTTTGTTCAAATGCTTGTGAGTGGCACAGGGAGAGTTTAAAGACAATTCTATGCTAACTATCACAACAGACTCTGGGTAGACAAATTCCTCTCCCCAGCCCAGACTGGCATGTTTTAAGCATTAGACAATTACACTGAGATGAAGGATATTATTGAATGTAAGAAGCCTGACTTCCAAAACTGAAGTTCTGTTCAAATGAGGAAAATAAAGGGGGAAAAAAAAGAGAGAAAAGCTCTGGCAAGTAGGTGTTAAACACAATAAGGGAAGCCAAAAAGGCTTCTGAAGAGCAGGTTGTTAGCAGCCTAAGAACTAAAAATGAATTCTCTTCAAACACATCAGAGGCAGGACTTGTGAGCTAGGCTGTAGGGCCAAGAGATGATGGATACAGCAAAGGAAAGCTCAAAGGAAAGGAAGCCATGGAGAGAAGCAAAATGAATTCTGTGCTGCTTTGTTCCCTGGGAAAGGGGGGGGGAGGGAGGGAAGGTACACCAAAAACTTTGTTGACAGGAGAAATATGGGGGAAGAGGCAACATGGCTTTTAAGGAATAGAGTTCTCCCTCTCTCACATCTGCTCCAGTTTCTCAAAGCAGTCACTGGATTTGCAGGCAAAGCTGATCTAATGGAAACAGTCTGTAGAGATGCTAGATGATCTCCAGAGGGATCCCTTCCAACCCCCACCATGCTGGCATTCTATGAAATCCTGCCTGGCCTGGCAAAATCCAGCGTGCCAGGGTCCCCATTACAGGTATTCCTTGTACAATCCGATGGCTCACTTTCATTTTCCACTTTGTTTTTGCCTGAAAGATGCACAAGAACAAATGAGCTCCCAGGTTACTCCCTGGAAGCTTTCTCCTTTGATCCTGCTGCTGTCATTTTGGAAGCAGTCTTACAAGAAAACACCATTTGCCATTGTGCCTGTTTATTCATGGAATCTAGAGACTGCAGAGCTTGTGTATTATCAAATGATATCGTTGATAAAAGCCTGTGTGTTTATCAAAAGCCTTTCTACAAAGTCCTTCACACTACCAGTTACTTGAGCTGAGAAGCAGCCTGTGTGGAAACTCTGGCCTCAGTGTCCAGGCCAAGGAGAACAAAGCTTTGCTAGCTTCTCTCTTTGAAATTCTAGTGTTGTTGGAATTATATTGGGGATCACTCCAGGCTCTCTGAGGCAGCAGGTGCTCATCTAGTTCATCTGTGGCAAAACCAACCTTTCCCTTTCCCCATGCAAGGATGAAAGAGAGGGAATAGAAAGCTTTGTTGCATGAGGCAAGCCAGCACTCATCTGGCTCTCAGACATTGGGCTCCAGCTTGCTGAAAGGTTAGGGAGTGATAGAAAAGTCTGGACTAAGTTGTTCAAACCAGCAAGCAGAATCCCAACATCCCAGCATGGAGAGGATTGGAAGGGATCTCTAGGGATCATCCTCCTGCTCCAGCAGGCTCACCCCCAGCAGCTTGCCCAGCATCACTTCCAGGGCTTGGGATCTCTGCAGAGACTCCTAATCTCTCTGCCATACTTTAAAGAGCAAGCACCTCAGGGGAGATAGCTTCCCCCAGGGTATCAATGTAGCCTAGCCTGAATTTCATCAGCAGCCATAAAAAATATATGTGCATCATCTTACCCAACATAAAACTGTGGCTAAACTCTACTGAAGGAGGTGAAAAACACTTTGGGGAATCAAGTGGAATAGGCTGAGGAAAGGGGAAGCAGCAGCTCTGGCAGAAGCTTGGGGCTCAGTGACCTCTGAGGTTGATTTGGGATCTTTTTTTCTTTCCATCTGCTCTTTACAGAGGTGGAATGAACCTTGCTTTCTGCAACAAAAGTGTTAATTACTCCTCCTCTCCCACAGAGTGAGCAAAATGTCATTGATGAGTGGCTTGCAAATTCTATACAGCAAGCTCTCCCCCAGTTCTATCCCAAAAGAATCTAATCTTGACAAGGTTTAAATTGGAGATGGCTTGCAGATCCCTCTCATTTTCCCCTCCTAGGTACAGATGGATTGTTCTTACCTCAGCATGGCTGAAGCCAACATTGAAGAATAAGATAGTTTTAGTAAGGAGAGAATAGAAACTGGCTTCTTGCTAATAGTTATTTTGGTAGTGAAGTACCCCAAATTGTCATCTAGACTGCCTGATGGAAAGAAATCATGAACTAATAATTAATGCATGACTAGGAGCTAATATTTTTGGAATTGTAAGCAGACAGAGAGAAAGGAGATGTTGCTTTTTGATTACTAGTTTCATTGAACTATAAGTATTAAGAACATTACATTAAAGTAGTAAAAAAGAAAGTAGGAAGGAAAAACCAAAACATCACTTTTTTTAACTCTTTGCTTTTTTTGGGGGTTGTGGTTTGTTTTTTATTTTTTTGGTGGCCTGTTTTATTTTTTTTTTCCCCTTCCCTTTTAAAACAAACATCTCCATGTCACTCTACTTAGCAGCTGTAGTCACTCATAAAAGGGCCACTTGGTAGCAGAAAACTCATACACATTTGCCTAATAATGCCTTTTAAGTAATCTGCCCCTTTGTTAATGGCTTTTTTTTTTCCTCCTTTAACCAGCCCTACACTAGGAATCCAAATTAGCATCTAAATGAGGATGTTTTAAAGCCATGCCTAGGGGTTGTGCAGTTTTCACCTTCTTTTTTTCTAATAGTTTGCCATGTTAAATTATGTAAAATAGAAATGGGGTGGGTTGTTGGGTTTGGTGTTTTTTTAGGTTTTAATGAGCTAATGGAGACCTCTCAACCTTCTCTCCCTCCTCCTCTCACTTCCAAGCTGAAAGAGTCCACAAACTGGTTTTCAGGTAGGAAAAATGGCCTGGGAAGAGGAAAAGGTCAGTGTGAGCAGGCAGGAGGCATCTCCTCCTCCTCCCCAGCAGCATCCCTGCTCCTTGGTTTGAAGTCCTCACTGAGGCAGCCTCGTGCCCTCTAACTGACATAACAAGAAGCAACTCTTTCTAGATTGCATTTTGGGAGGAGAGAGGCTTTGCTACAGCTCCTTTTAAATTGCCTTCTCCTTTAATTAGGGGGAAAGATGAAAAGGAGCTGGCTGTGTGTGCTGTGGCATGGCCAAAGGAGGATTGGGAAGGGCAAGGACAGAGATGCTCGTGCTCTGCAGGGGTAGTGTTTGGAAGGAGCAAGCAGCCAGGTAGAAGGAATTACAGGTGATGATCTGGTGTCATCAGGTGAGATGCAGCCCAGGACACCATTAGGTGTTCTGGCCACACACTGACATGTATGTNCTGGCCCAGGTTGCCCAGGGAGGTGGTTGAGTTCCCATCCCTTGGAAAAGGTGTGGATGAGGAGCATGGATGGAGCCCTCCCTGGAGCTTCATTCACCAAGCCTAGCCATACATCCATACAGCTAGGCTATCCCACACTCCACATCAGGGATATGTCTCTCTGAGGAACATCTCTGTTATCTCCAAGCAAATTCTCCTGAGGAACAATGAATTTTTTCTCATTGTGCTTCAAGTTTCACCTCCTGTTAGTTTTCTGCTTTCCCTGTCCAGAAATGGACATTTCTTGCAGTCTTTGCTACTTCCATCACTTTCCATTTTATTTTTATTGATCTTCCCTATATTTTTTTTATCATCTCATGAGCAGGAGAAAGCCAGGAGGCTATCACAGGGCTAACCAAGAGGAACTGAAGTTTAACTCAGGAATAATCCCATTTAATTAGAGACATAATCACCTTAAGTATATGCCCTTCATTATGAGAGTATCAAACCAGACAGAATATTCCCTCAGAATGTACAACCTCTGGTGATAATCCTGCCAGCTGATAAAAATGTCAAATAATTGCTGATGGCTAAGTATTTGCTAAAGTACAAATTCCTCAACTTTTCATTTAGGTTCTTCTCCTATCTCTATTTTAAATTTCCTTTGGGTTTTCTCTTCATGTGGTTTTTTTTTTTCTTTCCTCTCCTCTTATTATCTGTCACACTTTAGAAATTGTGCCTACTTATTCCTTCTGCTAAGCTTTGGCTTCATCTTCTGTGTTTCTAATAACTATTTTATGCTTAGTTTTTAATCATTCCCTTCTCTGCAATCTCTGTGCTCTACATCTTTGGCTAGCTGTAAATCCACTTTCCTCCTCTGTTCATTCCCCCAATTATAGTGCTTTTGATTATTTTCCTCTCCAGTTCTTTTTTTCCCCTCCGTTGCAGATCTGATCTCTCATTGCATATATTAGATGTCTGTGACACAGTTGGATATTCATGGGAGCTATTTCCCGGCCTCATGTTAGCACCAGGATGGGAGCACTGGAAAGAAGCAAATCCCAAACAACCTAACCTGGAATGGCTCTAGGGATGGGGTAAAACTTCACTGGGGCTATACTCCTACAGGAGCTATGAACCCTGGATTAGGAGGAAAAAAAGAGAGAGAGAGAAATTCACAGTAGTTAAGTGCAAGGCAAAATCCTTTTACATTCCTAATTTATTTACATTTAATTATTTTTCCTCAGTAGTTGCCCAAAGGGAAGTTAAAATCTTCTCATTTCTGAAACTGAAAGGCACCACGTTGCTAATGTGTTAATAAAACCAGGATTAACAGTGCTGCTAAACAGTAACAGCATCACAAGGCTATTTCCCTCTTTTCTCTTTTGCAAACAGCCAGAAATTTTCATCTTTTAATGAAGATATAATTTTCAGATCACTTTTATACCCAGTTAGGTATTTCTAATTCTTCTCTTACCTCTCTAAAATGGAAAAGGAAAGGGAATATCACTTTGGGTCAGATGTACAGCAAGAATGAATGGAGTAGGAAGGTTTAGCCTCAAAACACTGGACAGTGTCAATATTAATCATTCTAATTCAATCATTTTGATATTTAGGCAGTTTCAAAATCTGTTTTTATTGAATGCTTCTCATTTTTCTTGGCTATATGCTCCCAATTAAAGAGAAGGTAACTCTTGCTGTAGCTAAAGCTTTGAAGTGTTGGTTTTTGTCTATAGTTAGTTAAATCTGTTAATTCTTTTTGAAGTGATTTCACAGGATGAAAGCTGTGAGTGGCCATAAGGTATCAGGACAAGAGCTAGTTCTGTTATGAAATGTGTGAGATTGATCAATATTTTGCTTTCCAAGCCCTGGAGATGTGGTGCTGAGGGCCATGGGGTAGTGGTGCCCTGCCAGTGCTGGGTAATGCTTGGACTGGTGACCTGAAAGGCCTCTTCCAACCAAAACAATTCTATATATCTATGATTGCAAGAGCAATCTCTCAGCTCTGGCTGTAGGAATGCCTAAAGCCCCAGGAATTTACTCTCCATCTCAATCCTGATCCAACCCAACCCTTGCCCATCTGTTCAGCTCCAATGGCAGAAGCATTCCCAGATGCTGTGCCTAATGCTATCCTAGGTGTCTGAGTGATCCAAAGTGCTCTGGTGTTTATTAGCAATATTTGTGTCATAAAAGCACCATTGTTTTGTGCTGAACATTGTTGTGATTGAAAAGATGGATTTGAAAAAATGATGGATTTCCCCATCCAGAAATCTTTCATTGGGTAAAACTAAACCATTTCTGTTTAGCTTGGAACAAAGTGTGAGACATTGTTTTCTGGTTCTTGTCCTGTTTTTCTCCTTGCTTTCCCCACCCATCTGTCCTGCTGTTGCTGGGCAGGATCCATGGGCTGCAGGTGTGAGCAGTTGGCAATCAGGCAGGGCAGGGAGCTGAGTTGTGTCCAGGTGAATCTCATCTCCCTCAGTGCAAAGGGAGAAGTTTGCTCCTCAGCAGGGTGGAAGCAGCCAGAGCAGCTGAGCTGAGTTAGCTCCAGGTGACTCCTAGAGGCACCAAGGGCAGGCTAAAGGGAGAAGTTTGGGGAGAGTGGAGCTCTTTGTGCTTGGCTTTCTGCTCTGGCATCTTGTGAGCCTGCTGCTCTGCCTTCTGCTGAGGATGCTTGCCTGCTTGGGGTGGCCACTCTGCAGCTGCTGGGGTGAGTGTCACTTCATCTATTTCTTTAGATTGGTATCACTTTGGCTGTTTGATTATATCTGTTTGGGTTCCAACCCATGCATCTCCTCTTCTTTTCCTGATCCTCTTCTCTGCAGGGGAGAGGTCATGGAGTGAGGGAGCAACTGCTGGAGCTTAGCCCCAGATACAGGCCAAATGTAGACACTTGNGATGTGGTGCTGAGGGCCATGGGGTAGTGGTGCCCTGCCAGTGCTGGGTAATGCTTGGACTGGTGACCTGAAAGGCCTCTTCCAACCAAAACAATTCTATATATCTATGATTGCAAGAGCAATCTCTCAGCTCTGGCTGTAGGAATGCCTAAAGCCCCAGGAATTTACTCTCCATCTCAATCCTGATCCAACCCAACCCTTGCCCATCTGTTCAGCTCCAATGGCAGAAGCATTCCCAGATGCTGTGCCTAATGCTATCCTAGGTGTCTGAGTGATCCAAAGTGCTCTGGTGTTTATTAGCAATATTTGTGTCATAAAAGCACCATTGTTTTGTGCTGAACATTGTTGTGATTGAAAAGATGGATTTGAAAAAATGATGGATTTCCCCATCCAGAAATCTTTCATTGGGTAAAACTAAACCATTTCTGTTTAGCTTGGAACAAAGTGTGAGACATTGTTTTCTGGTTCTTGTCCTGTTTTTCTCCTTGCTTTCCCCACCCATCTGTCCTGCTGTTGCTGGGCAGGATCCATGGGCTGCAGGTGTGAGCAGTTGGCAATCAGGCAGGGCAGGGAGCTGAGTTGTGTCCAGGTGAATCTCATCTCCCTCAGTGCAAAGGGAGAAGTTTGCTCCTCAGCAGGGTGGAAGCAGCCAGAGCAGCTGAGCTGAGTTAGCTCCAGGTGACTCCTAGAGGCACCAAGGGCAGGCTAAAGGGAGAAGTTTGGGGAGAGTGGAGCTCTTTGTGCTTGGCTTTCTGCTCTGGCATCTTGTGAGCCTGCTGCTCTGCCTTCTGCTGAGGATGCTTGCCTGCTTGGGGTGGCCACTCTGCAGCTGCTGGGGTGAGTGTCACTTCATCTATTTCTTTAGATTGGTATCACTTTGGCTGTTTGATTATATCTGTTTGGGTTCCAACCCATGCATCTCCTCTCCTTTTCCTGATCCTCTTCTCTGCAGGGGAGAGGTCATGGAGTGAGGGAGCAACTGCTGGAGCTTAGCCCCAGATACAGGCCAAATGTAGACACTTGTGAATAAATGTTTAAGAATTGGCTTTAAGGTCAAAAAGGAGTATTTAATGGTGTGGAATCAAGTCCACAAAAGGAGCGTTTAATGGTGTGGCATCAAGTCCACAAAGGCAGATCCATGGGGATGTGGCAGTTATCTCCTGTGGATGCTAATACAATGAGTCTGCTGCCCTGTACTGTTACACATGGAACAAATAATTCATAGGGATCTTAGCTTAAAATTCTGGAGCATTCTAAAGTGCTTTTGAGTCCTTTCTTCTGCATTCCTGTGGCTTGTAAGGTCAGTGTTTGTTGGTTCTGTGTTAGAAGTCTCTCTTCAGAGGGCTAGGAGGGAATGCAAGCTGCAGCTGAGCCATGTGGAAGATCTTTACAAACATCTATTTTATAAACATCAAATGTTTCAGTTTTCATGTTCAGGCTCATGGATAAATGGGATTGTGGACCTTGGGCTGGGAAGGGAATGATTGGAACAACAGAGAGTGTGAGGCTCTCCTGCTTAGCCTCAAGGACTCTCATGCCTCAGGAGATGAAGTGTGTGAAGGGTTGCAGGAGACATGAAGTCACTTGTGCAGAGCTGTGGGACACTTGGATTCCTGGGATGAAACTCCATCTTTGGGAAAGGCTCCCCTTTTGAACTGTGTGTTTCCCAGCCTCCTTAAAGGTTGGGAATGGGACTGAGCAGAGCTGGCTTGTTGGCAGAGGGAAGGAAAGGCATGATAAATGCAGCTACCTTCCACGAGCTGAGATACAGATCATTTCTCACATGGCCATCACCACTGAATTTTAATATTAAATGATAGGAGGAGGTTTGTTTCCAAATGGGGAGAAGGTGATGGAGAGGGGAGAGTGAGGAGTGATGTATTCATTGATCAGAGTTGTGAAGGGGCTACTGGGGAGTGCAGAGTAATCAAATATTGCTCCTTGGATTAACATGATTTATTGCCCTTCCCTGGAATTAGAGCTGCTCAAGGCACTTGGTGCTTAGGAACCAATTTTTTTTTGGAAAGGACTTAGCCAGTTTGAAGGAGGAAGAAACATGTTGGGGATGAATAACCTGTTAGGGATGACTAACCCTGCTCTACATAATTGTTCATGCTCCTGCTCTGTTCCACAATCTCACCCTGGGAAGTAATAGAACAACAAGAGAATTCCATTATGGTGCCTGAGCCTTTCCTCTCCTTCAGTAATAAAACACTGGCACATGGATTTGTGGGGTGTTAGTGAAAATAAGTAGTACCTTTAAAGCTCCCTCTTTTGGTTTTGACCAGCCATTTGCCTGTCTGACATGAGAAGGCTTGTGTTTAATTCTCTTCTGCAACCAGATGCAAGCATTTTGCCTTGTCACAGGAATCATTCCGAGTTTGTGCACTGTTCTTTTGTTCCCATTGTGAGGCTTTCTAGTGCAAGTGAAGGCATATATTCCTGTTTTGATTAAGAGCTGAATGCTTTGGCTAATTCAGAGTGCAAGCCTGGTGCCATTGTGTTGGGAGCTTGAAAGCATAACAGATAATGATCTGCAGTAGCTTTAGAAAAGGCTGATCAAGATGCCCTAGTTCACCTTCCTTTGGCTTGGGAGAAGTTTCTTCTGCAGGGCAAACACTGAGGAGGAGGAGGAGGGGGAAGAGCACAGGCTGCTTGCTCCAGCACCAGTGGTTCTCATCCTCCTGGCCCTGGAGAGCATCTCCCAGGGAGATATCCCAGGATGCAGGAAGAACTTGTGGTGCCAGACAGGATGCAGAGGAGTGGCAGCACAAGGCAGAGCAGGTTTGCAGCTGGGTCCAAGCTGTCCACCAGCAGCTGTTGCAGGGTCTGATGTGAGGAGCCCCAGTGCAGGAGGAGGAGAGAGATGTTGCTGCAGTTTCATAGCAGGGTTTTCCATCTTTTGTGTGCTGTGGAAGACATCAATAAAAATGTTATGCAGGTCATAATGAGACCTCATGAGGTTCCTCAACCTCCTGGTCACCCTCTTCTTAATGCAGCCCAGGAGACCATTTGGCTTCTTGGCCACAAGAGTACATTGCTGGCTCATAGTTTTCCACCAGCACTGCCAGGGCTTGTTCTTGGGAGCTGGCAAGGTTGCTCTGGAGCACAGAGAATGTTTGTGCTTTATCAGGACTTGGCAATAGCTATTCAGTGCTAGAAATGAGCTCATTCTAGCATTAGCACCTGAAATGATGATTGCACCCAATGTCCTCCATCTATTACAATGACTCTGCCACCATGCAGGGGAGGGGGGGGGAAAATGCTACTTAATTCCAGGAAATGTTTAAAAAGGCAATCAGAAATAATACAGAAAAAAATCACCTTGTGTTTTGGTAATGCTAGGCATGCTATCAATGTTGGGAAGTGTAGCTAATTTCATGGAGCTTTACAGTAAGCTATAGCTCAGTGGAGAGTCTTGGGTGGAAATAAGGAGCAAACATTAATTGAGCAAAATTAATGCTTTTGAAAGAGCAAAAATTAAGGAATTGTTACTTAGTGGCCTAGTGAAACATTAGAATCTTCTTCTTCCCTAGAAGAATTGTCCATTTCAGCTCTTGCCACCAATGTGAACAAGTTGCTGTTGGTTCTGTTCACAGAGTCAGAAAGCTATTTAACAGCTCCAGTGTCTATCTTTGTTTGGGCCAAACATGAGACAACAGAATTGGGAAGGGCTGGGGATGAAATGTAAACCAAATCACATCAATAGCTTAATTGACTGCAAGTGTGAATAACAGATTGTCAGGATTTTCATAGTCAGCAAATGTGCCAGGAGTGGCATTTAGCACTCAGGGGAGGGAAGGAGGTTTCACTTTCATTCCTGCCTTGCAATAAATACAATAAACCCATGGCTAACTGCTGATGTGTGGTGCCCAGAGCAGTGCTGGAGTCTCCATCCCTGGAGGATTTGCAGAGCCATGGAGATGTGGTGGGAGGGGACATGGTTAGTGGGGACCTGGTTAATGCTTGGGCTCAATCTTTGAGGTCTTTTCCAACCTTCATGCTTCCATGTGCTGTGTTCCCATGCACAATGTTTGCAGGGTGTTCCACTGCACTGCAATGGAGCCTTTCAGGATCCAGCTATGCATCCACATGGCAAACAAAAGCAGGAGCAAACCCTACATATCTCTTTGATCAGTGACCATCTCGAGTTTGATTTGTGGATTCAGCAGGTGAGATTTGGCCCTGGGTTACAATGATGACTTAGCCATCACTTCCCATCCCTATTCCTAGGGCAAAGCTCCTTCTGTCTCCTGTTGGAGGCAAAGCCAAGCACCTCATGGTCACCTCTTAGCAAACCCTGCAGAATGGCACTGGAGGTTGAAGCTCAGCTTCAAAGGTTAAATGGGAGGTCTTATCCTTGCTTAAACCACAGAAGAAAATTGTTAGTCCTTGCTGAATACTTAAAAGGAATGGCTTGTCATAAACCCTCTGACCTCTGCAGCCACAGAGTTCCTTGGCTTGCAGTGATGCAATCAAACAGTGGTGACAAGTGGTAAATAAAGCAAAGCTTTTCCAAGGCTTCCTTACCACAGATCAGCTATTGGTGTTTGAATCATAAAAGATCTGCTGCATTTCTTCAAACTCTCTTGTACTGTACTTCTCCCATCAGCTTTCTTAACTGCACTCTTGGCTACTTTTATCCCAGAAGCATGGTGGGATTGGACAGGATCATCCAGTCCATGCTCCTGCTCCAGCAGGCTCACCCCCAGCAGCTTGCCCAGCATCACCTCCAGGGCCTTGGGAATCTCTCCATGGAAGGAGACTCCCCAAGCTCTCTGGGCAGCCTGGGCCAGGGCTCTGCACCCTCACAACAAACAAATTTCTCCTCCTGGAAACCAATAAATATTCCCCAGTTATCAGAGGAATAAGTTTAGATCTGTGCAGTGTTTGGAGTCTTGGGGAGAGACTTGCTCCTCTGCCTGTGGATATTTTGTGTTGATGATGAAATAAACCCTGGAGGACCCTGTTGTGGTGCCAGAAGGGATGTCCCCATCATGCATTCATTCATCCTTTCCAACAATGGCTTGTCCTGATGATTTTAACAACTGCTGGACTTGAGGTAGATGAAGTTGTGGCATGAATGTTCTACGAGTTTCTTTTTCCCCAGTTATCAACAGGATTAAAAAACACTTCCAAGGAGTTGATTCTTCTTTTTTTTCCTCCAACTTTTTTTTTTCCTTCGTTCCTTTAACCAGTGCTGTAAATATCTCAGCTCCAAACCTGCCAGGCTGGGGAAGGCACCATTGTGTGAGGAAGCTATTTGCAAGTCTGGAGTGCTGCTTGACATCATGCTAAGAACAGTTGCTCTTTGACTTCTGCTAAGAGAAATGGTCCTTGTCAAGTGAGGCACTGGACAAACAGCCTAACATGGCTTTGCCAAGCTGCAGAAAGGTGTGATTTCTCTTTTATTTTTCTCTTCTGTGAATTGCTGCCTGCTTTTAAATTATCCATTTAATGAGAGACTGTTAGCAACCAACCTTGAGAGAGCATTAAGCATTCCCAAGCACCTAGGCTGGCAGAGTACATGAAGTGCCTGCGTCCCTCAGAGGAAGCCTCCTGGTTCAGAACAGCAGGTTTTTTCACTAGCTTTCCTAAAACATGATGCTGTTGATCAAAATGCCTTCAGTCTGGGCTGTAGCTGCCTAGGCAGAGAGCAGGAACACAGAGCCAGGCCTTGCCATTGATTTGCTAGCTGGATGGATGATTTCTCTTTAGAAGGCAGCACTGAAATGGTCACTAAGGGAGGAAAGAGGGGGGGACAAAAAGCATCAAAACAGAGGCAGCCTTCCTGAAGGATTATCTGCCCAGGTCAGAATCTAAACCATGCAGAAGTGCAAGGACTTTGTTATGCATGAAGCCTCTTGGCCATTCCAGCTCAGTCCTCTGTGTCACCTAAGCAGAGCTGATGACAGATGGTGAGAGTGTCCTTGTGAATTTGTCACCTTAACATGACAGGCTCTATGGAAATATCCTCTGGCCACTGGGGATTCTCCAAATGTCCCTTGGTCATCCACACAAATGAGAATTTGGAGCCTGGAGCAGTTTTGGCTTTACCTAGAAAGTCTTTATGCTCTCGCTATAAACAATGAGTGCGATGGATTTCGTGTTGCACTGATAATTAACCTTTAGTTGTTTAGTGAAGAAAGACAGGCCAGGAGGTAAAACTCACAGTGGAGGCAAAACTCTTTCAAAACCTCAAGAAAAGAGCAATTAGTTAACAGGAAACCTGGCACACTTTGGAATCTGCAGCTGGGAAATAGCTTCTGTTCTCCTTTGGAACCTCAGCAAGTTTTGAGCAAGCAATTTTTGGGTTTAGCTCTATTCAAAAGATAGAAATCTTCAGTTTGGCATTTCTTTCCTTTTGAAAAGGGAAATACCATCTGTGGATCCAGGGCCAAACAGGAGTCCCCTTAGAGCATGCCTGACAACATCAGTAGGAATACTTGATGGGCAAGGTTCAGTCCTCTGCAAACCTCTCTGCTGCTCAGGGCTAGAAGCAGCACACAGCAGAGAGGCAGGAAAAAATCAGGCAACCTCTCCAGCCAGACCTTGTCTTGTGGGATACCAGCCTTGCTCTTCCTCTGCTCTCAGCCTGTACCAAAGAGAATCAAAGGGACAAGAGGAAACAGCCTCAAGTTGTGCCAGGGGAGGTTTAGGTTGGATATTAAGAACAATTTCTTCCCCAGAAGGGTTGTCCAGGCCTGGCCCAGGACAGTGCTGGAGTCTCCATCCCTGGAGCGGTTGCAAAGCCCTGGAGATGTGCTGCTGAGGGACATGGCTAGTGGTGACCTGGTAGTGCTGACTTTGCTTTGTACTCAAGCTATCCTAGTGATGGCTAGAAGGTGGTCTGAGGGAAGACTGCAGGTAGTGACCTGAGAGCTTTTGGTGCTCTCCTGGTGACTGAACTGAACCAATCTCCTACATTTAAGGTATTCTTGCTGATTTTGGGGTGGTGCAGTACATTAAGACTTGGATCTGAATGAGTTTTCAGTTCTCAGTGACTTTGTCAAAGGGACTGTTTCAGATTTTAGGTGTCTAGATCATTTATGTGCTCCCTGGTTTGGGTAGGTTTAGGCATTTAACTCTTTAAAACCATCTCTCTGTATCTAGATAAATTGAGATTTCTACAGACTGGGTAGATTTAGGCATTTAACTCTTTAAAAACATCTCCTTATATCTAGATAAATTGAGATTTCTTCAGACCTATATGGATTTCTGTAGTCTACAAACACAGGTGGCTTAGACTCATTAGAAAATAGTTCCAGGACACATCATTTCAGGTTTTCTAAGCAGAATTGATACCCATTCAGAAATGATACATGAAGGAATTGTGTTTGCTTGGTTTGAGGAGGGGGGAGGAAAAAAAAGTGAATTTTGACATTTTGTTTCCAACCTAGATTTTAATGAGAAAAAGTTTGCTGTCATTCCTTTATTGTCAGCATCAGGTACTGTAATTTGCTCCTGTAATACATTGTGGCCCAAAGGTATATTTCCAACCTACAGAGTGATTTCATAACAGAGGAATCAATAGCTCATTATTTTTGGACCCGGAATGGTTTGCATGTTGCTTTAGAGAGTTGATGACATTTAGGAGATTATTTGCCAATTAAAACCATCTTTGGGATCAATCCATTAAATTGTCAGTTAATCTTCTGGAATGACACTTTGTTTTAAGCTCCACGTAGAAAGAATATGAATTTCCTGGGCTAGGAGCTTGGAGTGCTTAGCTAACTGGAGGAGCTTAGCTTCTGAGCTAAGTTGTTCTCTCCTGTGCCAACAGCAGAAGAGTGGCAGGAATTAAAACTCTGATTGCCCTGCAAGTGGGAAACCTCTGGAATCCTCTTGCTGTCACTTGTGGTACACAAGAACTGGGCTGCAGTTAGCCTCCTGCTCCTCCAACTTCTCTTTCCAGAGGGATGGGATGCTGCAGTTAGCCTCCTGCTCCAGCTTCTCTTTCCAGAGGGATGGGATGCTGCAGTTAGCCTCCTGCTCCTCCAGCTTCTCTTTCTGGAGGGATGGGATGCTGCAGTTAGCCTCCTGCTCCTCCAACTTCTCTTTCCAGAGGGATGGGATGCTGCAGTTAGCCTGCTCCTCCAACTTCTCTTTCAGGAGGGATGGGATGCTGCAGTTAGCCTCCTGCTCCTCCAACTTCTCTTTCCAGAGGGATGGGATGCTGCCAAAGGCACTGAGGGAAGGGATCCCAGGATGTGACTCTGGAGTTGTTGGTGTGTTTTGGAGAGGAACACAAGCTCAGGGCTGCTGTCAGTGGGCAGGTTGGTTGTTTTGGGGAGGAAGAAAGGGAGCTGAGCCAGATGGCTATGAGCCATCCTGACATTTGCCTTCAGGGTTCCCTAGTCTGTTTTGTTTATCACAGTAGGCATCACTTGGAAATTCTCCTGTGTTTGTAGCAGTGGGATGCCTGTTAGTAAGCAAGACAAAAATATCCTGATTCCTTTGAAGCTTTTACATGCATTGACCCAAATCACTCCTTTTTTTTTTTTTT
>VWZO01013356.1:64815-81790 GCA_013396975.1 Bucco capensis | reverse complement strand
CTCCTTTTTTTTTTTTCCCAAGGACTCTGTTAAAAAAAAAACAAACACAAAAACAAACCACAACCCCACATATGAGTTAAATCAATTTGATATCTCATCTGTCAAGTGTTCAGCTGATAGTCTGTTGGCTAATCCTGGTTGCTCTCTTTCCCAGGGCACCTTAGGGAGACACACAGGAGGTTGCTTCAGGCTAAATGAATTATTCTAGTGGTGGTGGCAGCTGCATGATCCCAGCTGCCTTCTCTTCTGGCCACAGGATAGCAGTAGGGCTCCAAAGAAAACATGGGCCACAGGCTCCATGGATTAATCTAGGAGTGGAGACCCACTGGTGCTTGAGTCACCCCTTGAACGTTGCCAGTGTGCTGCATGGGAGATGCATGCAGTGCTCCAGAAAGCATGGAGCCTCCATGCTTTAGTGGCATGCTTGGGCTTGAGGATCTTAGAGGTCTCAGGGATTCTGTGATTGTGTCTCCTGAGCTTTGCATGGAGAGAAGTGGCTCCTTCAGCCACAAAAGCTTGACATGTCCTGGGCTACTGCCCAAGTGTCCTGTTGTGTCCCTTTGGAGCATATTCACTGAGGAGAAAACTCCAGGGTGTCTAAGTCTTTCAGGTTTTCCTGTGTCTCCCACTGTTTGGAGCAGAGATGAAGATTTGACCCTGGAGGAGTTCATTCCCTCAAGTTTCTAATTGAATAGCTGTGATCTCAGCTCTTGTCTAACCCTGTTAGTGCCCTGGGAGCCTTGAGAATTCCCAGTGCCCTTCATTTCTATTGCTTGGCATGATCCCTAACAAGCAGGACACCTGAAAACCCCAAACTGCTCCTAGAGCACAGCAAGCTTCACAATCATGAGTGTGTTTCTCTGCTCTTCTTGGCAAGCCCTGACACAATCAAACATTTCAGGATGCCTTTACCAGCCTGGGTCACAAACAAAACCCAATGACCCATCTCAAATGCTCAGCAGCCCAGTGCATGGAGCACTCATGCATAATATAATATATATATACAGCCTCCTTTGCTTCTCCTGCTTGCTTTTGGAACACAGATTTCAAGCCACATGTTACCTTCCCAGCAGAAAAATCTTCTAGGAGGTTGAGTTCCCCAGCTATGATAGCCCAAGAGCATGAATCCCTCAGCCCCTCTCAGGGAAGCTAATCTACTGAATACAAAGCACTAGGGATATTCCTAGGGAATATTCAGAGTGTGTTGCTGAAGGACTGTGGCTGCTGCCTGGAATCTGGGTTTCTCATCACTGCTTTAATGAATAAATATCCCAGAAGGTGGACAAAGGATCTTCAGAGCAGGGTGGTTTAGCCAAGGAAGGATTACAGCTTCCTTCAGCTCCACAAATGAGGCAAATTTGGGCCAGAGAGACCCAAAAAGAGGAAAGAAATGATACTTGGAGTGTGGAGCTAGCAGAGAGAGAGAAGTCTGTGCAAGAATAATGGAAACAAATTCTTGCTCTCAGCCTTGTCATAGCCTCCAGGAAAGATCTGCAACTGCAAGGGCAAAGCTAGACTGACAGGGCAGCTTTGGCACGATTGCTCCTATTCATCAGGCTTCCAGTCCTTAGTGGAATCAGGATCAAGAGGCTCACATTGTTGGGTTTGGGTTTTTTCCTGTTGTCCTATTCATTTATGATCAAATTGGATTTGAAATGGTAAGAGTTACCCCAGCTGAACTCTGCTTTTGGGGCAGGAACTAGTTCAGCTTCCCTTCCATGGGACTCTGGACTCAACCCAGAGAATGAGACACAGATTGAGGGGGGAAAAATGTGCATTAATCCATTAATTTCATCAAGTCATTATGCTGAAAATGAAAACAAAATCAAGATGCTGGTAAATTAGACATTTTTTTTTTCCTCTTACGACCCACTTAGAGAAGTCATGAAGTTTTTGCCTTGTCACAAGCTATAAGTTCTGGTGGCACAGCAATAATATTTTACTGTCCAGATTAAAAAAAAGGCAATTACTGACTGTATCCCTAGCTGCTGATGCAGTTGAGCTGCCTGAGGTCTCAGCAGCTTCACTTCATTTAACATGAGGAAGTAGAAAACTGACAGAGAAAAATTCCCTTCAGCAACCATTCATAATTGTAAGAGAAAAAGCAAACCCAAAGCCAACACCACTTTAGGGGGAAGGTTTTTGGGGTTTTTTTGGTGTGATCTCTCCACATGGATTTTTATGCAGACAGGACCTGATTTTATTGTACAAACAAAAGGTTCTTTTGTACTCTAGCTACACTCCTTAGGGCCATGGGTTAGTGGTATGGCAGTGCTAGGGATGCTTGGACTGGATGAGCTTAGAGGTCTCTGCCAACCTTTGTGATGCTGTGATGTTTCTTACATAGTTTCCCAACTTATGAATTCAGTCTCCAAAATGCAGTGAGGGAGAAGACTTTTGGGAAGAAGACTTTTGTAATTTGCACTCGCCAGGGTTGCCCCACAGACATTTTGTCTCATGGTATGGGATGTTGGAGAAGAAGAGAAACTCATCTTTTTGTGTTGCTGTGTGTCACCAGAGCCATCTCCTGCTGCTGGCTATCAAATGTGGGACTTGGCCACTTTATGTCTGGCCACAGCCATGTAAGATCTGGCTAAACCAAGGCCAAGATGTGGACTAAGGATGTTCCACTTGACAACAAGCCCTTAGAGATAGTTTTATGATGAGAAAGTTTAACTCTTGAATGCAAGCCTTTCTGAAAGCTTTCCCTCTCCAGCTCTGTCCTTTGGAAACTCCTAGAAGATCCTAGAGCTCTTGGCAGAGGTTGGATGCTTGGTCAGTTTTCCACGTGGTAATCTGGAAGGTTGACAATGGATAGTTGTGTGGATATTCTCTTTCTTCAGTCCATTTAATGACCTAGAACACAGTAGCACCAGAAAGACATAGAGGACATGCAAAATTGTCTTGAGGCAGCCTCAGAGTCCCAGTTGCTCATCTCTTGCCTTGCTGCTTCACATCTGTGCTTCTCCCCCTCTGCATCCTGCTCTTGGGCCAGTGCTGTGTCCTCTCTGAGACACAGGGAGTGTAACTATCATTCTTCTTGACAGATCTCTCCCAGCCCTTCTGTAGGGCATTAGAAGACATGGAACAGACTCAGGAATCCTAAAATGTGGGCAGCTTGCTCCTACTTCTCCTCCTTGCTCCTCTTCTACTAACCAATACATGCTTGGGTGTAGTAGTTGGCTTTTCATGCATGGTTCAGTGTCCTTTCCAGTACTGACTCAAAACTCTGGAAGATTGCTTTTTGCCAGCAAAAACTACTGCAAAAGCCAGAGAGCAATCCTGGAGGAGATCCTTATGGATCATGCTACTAGTAGAGAGACTCAGCATCTCCTTCAGGCTGCTGAAGCTCTCAACCCTTGCTAAGGTTTTGCTTGCTCTAAAATGCTGATTATTCAGGCTCAGACAGGCAAATGTCTAGCTTTGCCCACATTTAGCATCAATCTTTAGCTGGTTTGGTGTGTGTACCTTAGTCTTCACCAGCACTTGTGTCTCTGCTTCATCTCTTTCTCTGCCTGAAAGCAAATGCCTGCAAGGCTATCTCTGTGCCAACTGCAAGTGTCCACATTAAAGCTCTGCTCAAGAAGCAAAGGAACCTGAGTTTCTGTGCAGCAGGATTGTTTGCATGACTCTTCATGTCCAAAGGCTGTAAGTTCACATTATGAACTAATGGCCTGTGAAATGTCATTTAACAATAAAAGATGTGTTGGAGCCAGAGCAATAACAACATCTCTGACTGTCCTGTGGGTTGTTGGGTTGTTTTTCCCCCCTTCTGTTTTGAAAGACATTTCATTTCTTTCCTTCTGAATTTTTGTTTGAGAAGGCTATTTGATCTCAGGCTAACCAAAGGACAGATTGAATTGCAGAGCTTTTATTTTTTCCTTCTTTTTGGCCTCAATTTGTACCATTTTTGACACCAGCCCTTGAGATGCAGGGGGCAGCAGCAGAGCTTCCTTGCCATGCTGCTGCTGTAGCTTTGCACTAATGCATAGGCACATTGGCAGCCTGGAGCCAGCAAGGAATGCACAGCAAGAATGAGACTATCAGCTTAGCCTTGCAGGTGGCCTTTCCTGATCAAGATTAAAGAGCATTGCAGGAGAGCCAGCACTGCTGAGACACCCTCTGCTAAGGCTCATTTGGGGATTTAAGCACAGCATTTTGGTGTGCAGGCTGAGATTTACAGTCTGGCTCCGTTTGCAGGAGTAATAATAATAATGAGAATACCTAGGGAAGGCTGAGAAATGACTTGATTGCTCTGTCTGAGGAGGTTGGCAAGGAGGGAATATCAGCTAGGAAAGGCTTTGCCTTTTGCTTCTCCTAGATTCAAGGTGAGAACTAATGGTTTGGCTGGAGTTGAGCATGATTTCAGCTTAGTGGGAATAGATATAGATATATAATAGATCTAGATGAATCATGGGGTGGAAGCAGGGTTGGTAATAAAGCTCTGGAGCAAACTGCTCAGGATATAGAATCAGAGTGTTGGAAGGAGCCATGAGGATCACTGATCTCAAGCCCCAAAATGCCAGCACGTGCCTGAGGTGATGCTAGATCCTGCATCCTCTGAAGCTGTCTGCCACACAGCACCAATGCAGAGCATGGGCACTACCCAGCCTGGGCACTTCTGGCCCTGGAAGGCTCTTCATCCTGTTAATACTTGCTATTTAAGTAGTGTTGTCTCCAAAGAATTGAAGCAAGCAGATCAGCAGCAGTATTCCCATTGGAGAGATGCAAGGGTTGGACCTCAGGGAGGGGAAATCACTTGGCACAAGACATTGGAGAAGCCAATGGCAGGGAGAGGACTGCATGGTCAGGCTCTGTCTGAGCAACTGGGCACTGATCTGTAGGAAAAACCTCACAGGGAGAATGCATTTTGCATTTCACACTGGAAAAACAAAGGGAAGGAGGACTATTTGGCAACAAAACTGTTTGATTGGACTAGCTCCATGATGCCTTCTCCCAGTGCCTGTAGGATGCACAGAGGTAACAGCAGGCAGGGCTGGCTGCATGTCCTCAGAGCAATATTCTTCTCCTTACCAGCCTGGCTAACATTTCTGATGAGTCAGCAGTTCTGCATGCTACCACACAAGTCTGAGAAGGATATTTTTTGGTCAACCAGCAAAGCAGTTTGTAACCCCAGGAGGATATTTAGTGTTGCAAACACATCCAAAGCACAAGTCCAGCAGAAAAGGGACATAGAAAAAGCAGTAAACCAAAGTGCAGGAGTAACATGTGGAGTGGAGGTTATCAATCTTTTCCATAGGGGCTTTTGGTACTCTCTTTTTCTTGATTTAAAGAAAAGAACATAAAATAAATCAGAACAGAGAGAAAATGCTTAACTGGCTGTAAGAGGTACACGAATCTTTTTATGTTCCCCTTAAAATGTGAGAAGCAACTCCAGTGTTCCTCCCTGGCATCATAAATACCTCTTTTCTTGATGCCTTTATGCACTTAATGCCATAAGAAGCTTTGTCTCTTCAAGTGCCACTGAAAAGCTGATGTATGGAGAAGTCTTCCATCCTTCACACAAACCATTGCTTTCTCTGGGGCTTGTCATCATCACTAATGGATTTTTCCTTTTCTGTAGAACAAAAAGCATTTCATGCCCAGATCTCATAAAGTTGACCAAAGTAGGTGTTCTGCTCCTTCCTACTTTAATTTCTCTGCAGTTGCCATCTAATTAGCTATTAAATAAGTAAATACATATGGAGTATTAAATGCTCAGATCCAAACTACTCAGAGCAGGCTGAATCCAGTGTGCTCCATCCCAGGGCAATTTCTCTAACTTCAGACCAACTCAAAGTCAGAACAAACAAAATAGTGATAATAGGAATATTTAGTTGGTGAGTGGTGTGTCTGTGTTTGTATTTAGATAGATAAAAAGGCACTTTTTGATAAAACAGCAATTCTTCTTTCACTAATAGGAGGAGCCCAAAGTATTTTCTTGGATTGTGACCTTTAATATCATTTTATTTCAATTTGCTGCTTAGCAGCTGACTCTCTCCCATTTCAGATAGAACTGTTTAATAGAGCCCATTAGAATTTCCCCAACCTCATCACAATCTATTTTCCTAGCAGGGTCACCTTTAGCACAGGAGGAGATGAATGGATTTTGTGAAGGTCTCCTTCTTTTTTCTAAGGATGCTAGAGTGAAAGCTGCAATTTTTTAATGTGTTGGGTGTTGTTTTTTTTTTAATCCAGGAGATTTAAAATAATAAAAGAATCATCTGCAAGTTGGAAAAACTCAGAGCTGGGTTATTCTTGGCTAAAAGTCTGCTTGTTGCTGCCAGTTGTCTTCTGCCTTGGCTAATGTTTTGTAATCTCCTCCTGACAAGTGACTCTGAAAGATGTCTGCTCTGGCCTCAGCCATGGCACAGAGATGCATTTTGCTTTCAGATCTGTTTCTGCTGCTGCAAAAACAAAAAAAAAGAAAGCAGCTTTGAAAGTACTTTTGGGATGATTTAAATACACTGGGTAGATCTTTCACTTTGGGGAGAAAACAAGCCTGGCGACAACAAAAGGCAATTCAGAGTTGCAGTGCTGCAGGCTGCCTGGTAATCTCTTTCTGTTGTTTTATTCCCATGGATTTCTGGAATGCCAAGGGAATTTTGTGTCTGTAGTGCTGGGCAAGTGGAGGCTCTGCCCCTCACACACAGATTCCTCACGATGTTGGTTCCAATTCAGCATCCTTTGTTTCATCTGGGAGGGGAGCAAGCAGATCAACAGGACTTTGCTTTGGATCTAACTCTCTCCAAATAGGGAGTTCTTTGGGGTTTATTTTTACCTGGAAGAAAGGTTTCTTCCTGGCCTGCTCTGACAGAAGGGTGATAGGTTTCTATCTCTTAGTCTAATTAATAGCTTTAATCTTTATTAACGGTTCAACAGCCTCCCTTTAGTGGCAAGGCAGAGAGGAGATAAAGGCACAACAAGGCTGGAGGTTAATCCCTGCATTTTATTGCTTCATTTCTGCTGGAGGGATTCCCTTTTCCATCTCTTCAGATGCTAGGAGAAATAAGGGACACCACAGCAGCTTGATTAAGGCTATCCCTCAAGGTTAGGCAGACAGGAAACTTGAGGTTTTAATAAGAACTAATTGTTGGTTGAAGAAATGAGCTCCTCTGCTGCTTCCACATCTACTCTTATTTTCTTCTCAGGCATTGTAATAAATATAACATTTTGTGGTTGAGCTCTTGCTCTTTGCCTCTCATTATTCCAGCACAGATTGTACAGGAGAGACAGAAACACAAATAACTATAGCTAACAAATAGAGGTGAGTGGATTGGGAATATACTAGCTGCATTTTTGGGGTGGTTTCTACCAGGCTTAGGTCACTTGTTGGTGGACAAAATGTGATGCCAATGTTATATTAAGGAAGGAATTCCAAAGGCACAGCACATGAGTGGCATTTCATTTCATCTCCTTGGAAGGCTGAGGTGAGACTTCCATTGAAATCAGTTCTGAGCTGGTTTAAAGGACATTTTAAGAGGAAATGAATCCATCTCCTGTAGGTAGGACCATGGGAATTTTTTCCCCACTGCTGGTGCTTTATTGCCTGCCAAGCAATTTTGTCTTGATAGCCCCAAAAGAGGTGGCTACCTTCTCCTTTAAAGGTTGTAAGTGCTATCAGAGGAAGAGTTTGCTGATTAAAAAAATCACCTTTTCTTGACTCTTCCATTTAGCATTTTAATGTGTTTAAGCCAAGTGTAGATGTGGGAGTATCCTGCAAATAAGATTAGAAGCTCTGATGTAACCCTTCCAAAGAGATTATAAGATTTAGGCTTTGGGCTCAGACATGTGTGTGTCCTCAAAAGAGACTTGGAATAGGAGGGGAAAAAAAAAAGGGATTTGTTGTTTTTATTGTTCTTTGTACACAAACAAATGCTGTCTTCCCCACTAAGGGATGCTTGCATGCTAGAGAAGGTTGAAGCAATGCCTCCCATTTGCAGTGGAACTGGAGGATCCTGGCCTGAAAGGAACCTTGGGGATGGGGTTTTTGAGGATAACCATTGTTGGACTTCATGATCTCAAAGGTCTCTTCCAACCCAAAGGATTCTGTGATTCCCAACAGGCACCTCTGTGGATTGTGGAAATCAGGAAGGTTTACACTTTGTCTGTGCAAACCTTCCCAAGGTCTGAAATGCCACAGGAATGGAGAGGGATTGGGGAGTTCCAATGTGCTGCTCTGTGTGAAAATCCATGATGCTGTTTGTGATGGAAAAGGCTGAGTTGGGAAGCTCATTCATTTGTAAGGCACTGTTGTGTTTTCTCCTGGCCTTGATCCACTTGCATTTGTTGCCATGTCTTACACCTCAGCAACTCCATCTCCATAGCAGGGAATGCTGCAATGAGACAAGAAACACCTCATTTGTTATTGGGGCAGCTAGGAACTATAGCAATCCCAATAATTAGAATTAAATGGCCTTTAATGAGGGGTTTAAGAGAGAAGAGTGTGTTGCCTTTATAGACTAGCTCATTAGAGATGAATGTATGTTCAAAAGTCCATTTTAATTTAGTGCTTCATAAATAGGAGAGCCTTGTTGTACAGGGAAGAGGCAATAAGGAGGTGAGGACTCCTCAGGAAGGTGTTGGCAGATACAGAGAGCAGAAGAAGAGGCAGGTGATGCTTTCTAAGCCAGGCATGAGCCCAGAATTGCCTTCCCAACATTTCCTTAAGCTTGCTCTGTTGATATTTCCAGCTCCTAGCTGGTCTCTGGGCAGACTCGTGCATGGGAGCTCTTATTGATATCTGCAGCCTGGCCTTGGAAGGAAGGATTGCTCTTTTTTTTTCCCTCCTCCACAATCTTAATAGAAATAGATTGGAAATGGAAAAAAAAAAGCTCCTGGAGAAAGTCTTAGTTATGGGGTAGGTGCTGGAAGCCCTAAAATGGTATAATTTCACTGCAAGGAGATCCTTGTCTACAGTACTCAGAGGGTCAGCCCCTTCAGGAGAATTTCCTGTAGTGTGATGGCCTAAAATATAGTCTGAAGGGATATAAAACCTCCTTGCTGGTAACTCTGTTAGCCTTTGGAATAGTCACAGGGGAAGTGGGAGAAGCCAAGGAGTTGATAGTCAAGTATTCTGCCTGGATTTGGGAATGAATGAGACCTCTGGGTCTGTAGGATGCCCCTGCACAAGGTAGGTCTCTCTTATAACATAGCAAGTATCTTTTCTCCATCAGCTTTGGGACAACTACTGACTCTCTTTGGTGATGCTCTTGGGAGCAAAGACATCTCCTCTGTTACTACATGAACATTAGGATTTGTTAACATCACGATCTGTTAGTCTTGGGAAGTTAAGTGTCAACTGTACAAAAAGACCTAATAAATATCACTTTATTAGGGCAGTGGATTCACAGCCAGCTCTGATCTCAATTTGTAAGCTAAAATGTTAATTGGGGGGGGTAAAAAAGACAACTCTAGACAGTTTTGTTGTTGTTGCTGCTGGAAACACAGCTGAAGTGTCTCAGGGAAAGGAAGGCACAGCAACATCTCCATTCATAAGCAGGGATCCACTCCTTTGCCCTCTTCTTTTTATCTACAGGGTGTCTTAAAAGTGAATTAGATACTGAAGCAATTAAGCCAGAATACAGCATTTTCCTGAACTCCTCACAGGGTAATCCCAAGTCTTAAGCAGATAATTGTCAATAATAACACAATAAACATTTATGCCCCTTGTGAGAAGTGCTTCCCTCTCACTCTGTTAGCTTTCCAGGGAAAGGATGCTGTGCCCAAATCCTACTGTAGACGTTGTCCTTATAAAAACAAGCATCCAAATTTTAGGCAGAAGGTCCTTTGGAGTTCTGGAGAAGCATCATTTCCATATATTTTTACTGCTGGAAATTAATTTCTCTTTCCCCCTAGCTCATATTCTGCTTGAAAGCTGGAAATGTTGTGATCCTGCTTCCCTTTTTTTTATTTTTCTCTTCTTTTGGAAGTGTTCTGGGAACTAACAGCTCTGAGTGACACTGCTGTGCTCCCCCTGAGCCCAAATCTCTCAGCTAAATCTGCTTGTCAGTTGTCTTGTTGTCAGAGACTCAAGTTTTTTGTCTGCTTCTGCTTGTTTGTTCTGGAATGGGAACAACAATGCAGAGGGAGGAGGTTTGATGAAGGATTTGGAGCAGACACGGGCAGGAATGAGCCATTGGAAGTGGAGACTCCTCCTATCCATCTCAAGCAGGCAGTGCTAAGTGGGACAGAGCCACTGTGAGCATCCCTGCCTCCCTAGGAGGGCTGGGAAAGGGAGGCTTAGAGGAAGAGCTTAGGGGTGATTTCTGACACCAGAGAACATCTCAGCAAGGTTCATCCTTTATTCCAACATGGAAATACAATAGGAAGGCACAGGGGCATCTGCTGTGCTGCCTGCTTGTGCAGGTTGAGGAGCCTTTGATGAGCTCCACATCACTCCTTGTGGAGCCTGGAAACAAACCTCTGCTGGTGACAGGAATGTTACACTGGTGAGGAATTAATTAAAGACATGAGTTTCATTCTGCTCTACCAGGGGAAAACAAATTCTTTCTGGCCACGGAGTAGTTTGTGTGTTTGAAATAATTAGGGAGGTGTTTTGTCGAGTTTAAATTCTTCATTGTGGTTAAAGGCATGCGGAACAATAAACTGCTTCCTTTCATTTCTAATCCTTTTGGGAGATTGCCTTGCTGAGAAATGTGTTTGAAAGCTCCAGTCAGGTAGGATGAAAGGATACAGGTGTGGATAAAACCTCTGGATAGTTTACCAGGTGCTTTTAGCTCCTTGTTAGCACTATGACAAGGATAAAGGCAGGGTTGAAAGTGCAAGTGTGACACTGCACTGGAGATCCAAAGCAACCATTGTCTAATGAGAGGAAGCAGTGGCTTGACCTTTAAGCTGAGACTTCAGGTGTTTCTCTAGATGCTATTCATTTCAGAAATAGCTGTTTCCAGAATATATTGAATATTTCAGATGACAAGAGCCACAGGGTAGTTAGATGTCAAAGCTCTAGATCCACTAATCCATGGCCACCTGAAGCTGTTAGGCACAGCTGCAGCTCTCTAGCTGATGGGCAGAGATGCACACCTCTATACACAAACATATATACAGAGAGAACAACTCTGGCTTCTGCAAACCAGGAAAATATTCCAGGCTGTTGTTAGGGAAAAAAAGGGAATTTCATAGTCTCCTCTATATTCTCAGTGTACCATCTTACTGAGAATATTATGACTATTGTGAGGCAGTTTTGACCCATGGAAGCTGTAAAATAGTTGGTCCTAACGGGATCCTGCAGCATCCTTTGTTTGTCCTAGTAATTAGGAAGAGGCACAGCATCTAGTTCTCTTTAAAGCTATTTTCCCTGAAGAGGCACAGCATCTAGTTCTCTTTAAAGCTATTTTCCCTGGAGAATGACTGAGTTGGGTGCTCTGCCTTTCCAGTGCAGCATCATTTTGGTCTCTGCTTTAGGGCTGAGCCCAGCCCAAAGGCAGTAAGTGGCCTCTGGTGACACTAGAGATATGAAACTCAGCATCCTCACTTCTTTCTAATGCTCCTACTCGTGAATGGGTTTATTGAAAACATAAATAAAGGAAAGGTGAGGCTCACCTTCCATTTCTTCAGGATGCATAGGGCAGAGTGCAGGCAAGCTTCATTTTACCAAGTGAAACAGGGAGCCAGGAGGTTGTGTCTCTTTATTTCAGCTGAGTGCTTAATGTCTAAAAGCAAATTTCATAAGTGGTAATGAAAGATAAAAAGATTCTAATTATCAGGGGATGCATTTTGTTTGTTGGTTACTCAGTAGCCCATCAGTTAGAATTGGAAGCATGGAGACTTTCAGCATAGGCTTCACTGCCCACATCTTAGGGAATTTGGACTTAGAATCTCCTAGGATTACAGAATCCAAGCATCACAGACTGGTTTGGGTCGGGAAGGACCTTTCTAGGTGATCTAGTGCAATCCCCCTGCACTCAGCAGGGACATCCCCAACTAGATCAAGGTTGCTCACAGCCCAGACAACTTGCCCTGGAATCATGCTTCCCTATGTTTTTTTGAGGGGGCTGGTGGGAATGATTTCCTAGCCTGGCTAGGAGATTCTTAGTTGCAAATCAGGTCTGGTTTAATTTGATGAACTGATTATCACCAAGTTTCACATCCTGCAGCTTCCACTCTCTCTCAGCTCTCTAGGACTCATTAAAAGGAATAGATGCAAATTTGAGCAACATAAACAGAATTGAAAAGAAGGAATAAGACAACAAACACTCAGGAACACTTTTCTGGTTCTCTTTGCTATATCCTCTCCTCTAGTTTGTCCTTTAAAATGCTCTCACTGCTCTCCATGGGTTAGTGGTGTGGGAGTGATGAGTGACTTGATGAGCTTAGAGGTCTCTGCCAACCTGAATGATTCTGTGGTTAGAAAGAAATGGCTACAACTGCACCAAGGACACTGGGGAGAAGTTCCCTAGCATTGCTCCCTTGGTGAATGGATCAAACCTACCTCCTCTGGGGGGTCAGAAGGAGCTTTGCCTGAAGGGCAAGGCTTGCTTCTCTCTCTCTGAAGCCAAATCTCTTCTCATCCATCAAGAACTCTTCATGGTGAAAGAGAAGAGCAGATGTCATGCCCTTTGCCTTGCTTCTCCAGGCAAAGTGGAGACCTCAGTGCACTCAGCAGTAAATTCCTTTAAACTCTGAGGTGAGCTGGAATTGCTTCATCCATTGCCCTTTGCTCCAGGTGCAGCAGCTCATCCAACCCCAGTGGCATCTCTCAGGTGGAGGTTTAGTGCCTGACTTCTGTCTTTTGTGTTCTGGATGGAGCTCTGTTTCCTCTTTCTCCCCTATTCTTGACTCTTACCTGTTGTCTCCTCTGTGGCCTCTGTTAAGGTAACAGGTGCCCTTTGTGGTGAGACAATGGGAGTTGTGTTGCTTTTGCCTTCTCTCTCTTTTCTTTTTGGTTGCATTTATGATTTAAGAGTTTAGAAACAAATCCCCACAGCAGCTAGTTCTCTACCCTGATCACCTTCTTGGGGAGAGCAATGAGAACAGAGGGAGGAAAAAAAATACCTTCTCCATCCCAAATGCTGAGGAAGCAAGATCTGTGGAGGATTTACCAGTAAGAGCAATCCTTGGGGAAGATGCAGTTGTCCTCTGGTGCTGTGGCAAGAAAGCAGGAGCAACATCCTCCCACATAATCCCTCTGTTGTCCTGCTGCCATCAGTGACCATGCACACCTGACCTTGAGCACCAAAGATCCTAGCTTAGTCCCAATGAGCTCTGACCTCTTCCTGAGCAGCTAAAAGGATGTTTTGGGCTTGCTTGAATGCTTTGATTGGCTCAGAAATAAAAGCCAAATTCATGATTGCATTTCATGAAATGGTAGATATTACATTGTTTTATTGTCTGGAATGAAAAATGGAGCAGAGTAGAGATTTCAGCTTAAAATCCCCATTCTTGTTGTTTAGGTGCAGAATTCTTTCTTCTGCTTTGCAAGCCTGGAACTAATGTGGCATTAAGTATATTCTGATTGGAAAGAATTTAATACATGCATAATCTGCTTTACAACCAAAGATTAAAATTGGGGTGGGTTTTTTTTCATATTAGAATAAATTGGGACAACTGAGCAGCAGAACTTGGGGCAGAGTCATTGGAACAAAATAGGCAAAATCCTTTATTTTTAACATTCTTGTTAAAGCATTGCTATTTTCTGCTTTAAAGAGCATTGTGTGAAGCTTTCATTGAAAAGGACTCACAAGCTCTGGGGTTTGAAAAGGCAAATTAAGGCAATAGAAGTGAAGCTGTGAGCAAGGTTGTGTGAGTGGGTTCAGTGTTTTAAAACACAGAGCCAGCTGCTCATGGGCAGTGCAGAACATCTACTTACTGCTAAAAACAAGAAGAAACTGCCAGCTTCATCCAGAATAATTCAGCACCTTAAAATATCTTCCTTTAGGCTTTGGGGCTGCAGGTGGATCTGACTCCCAGCAAAGCATCTTGAAAGGATCTTATAGCCTTTCCAGCTGCAGCCTGAAAATAAGATTGTTCCCCCCCTCCTCTGAAAATAAGTTCCCTTAGAATTATTATTCCCTTAGAATAATTTTCCCCTAGAATTATTAGAATTGTTGTTCCCTTAGAAGTGTTGCAGCAAGTTCAGCCTCCCCAAAACAGGAGGAGGTGGTCGTGCATCACCAGTTATCTTTAACAAGGCTCCACTGGCCCCAACACATCTTTTGGTTCACTTTCCTAGGGTCAGAAATCAGCTTATGGGCAGAAAAATGACTCTTCAGCCATCAGAAGTGACTTGTTCTTCTGTGGCAAAACTTGGGTAAATCCTCCCAGATTCCAGAGCTGTGGCATCTCAGCCTTGAAATGGGAGAAGCAGCATCAGGGAGCTGGCAGGCACCAGCAGGACTTCTAAATCTCACCAGTGGGTCCAGAGGAGGCCACAAAAATGATCCAAGAGCTGGAAGTTCTCTGCTCTGAGGAAAGGCTGAGGGAGTTGGGGTTGTCCAGCTCCAGGGAGACCTTTGTGCAGCCTTTCAGGGTCCAGAAGAAAGGTGGAGACAGACATTTTATCAGGAGCTGTTGGGACAGGACAAGGGGTGATGGTTTGGATCTAAAAGAGGGAGATTTAGACTAGATAGAAAGAAAACACATTTAACACAGTGGTGAGAGCCTGTGGGAGGTTGCCTAGAGAGGTGGGAGATGTCCCATCCATGGAATCATCCCAGGGCAGGTTGTTGGGGCTGTGAGCAACCTGCTCTAGCTGGAGATGTCCCTGCTGAGTGCTAAATGGCCTTGCAAGGTCCCTTCAACCCAAATCAGTCTATAAAATTCTTATCAAAATAAAGTCCTGCTCCATTCTAGGAATAAATTGAACCTAGTTGGTCCTCAGTGTTTGAGAGAGCCTCAGGTCACTGCAAAAAGGACTTTGAGTCAGTGTGGAGTCTCTTCCAGGCTGTGTGCCATTTTATTTGTGCCATATCTCTTTTATCAAATTAAGAGCTAAAAAGCTGTCATAACAATTTCACATTCTTTTCACCTGAGTGCCCTTCTGTAGAGGACATCTTGGCCAAGGAATAATATTACAGGGCTAATCCTGTTTCTACTGATGTCCTTTAGAGACTTGCAAGTAAATACACTTGTTCCTGTCTCTCACAAGTCACAGGCAAGAAGAACCTGACCCTACTCTGCCTCACACACCTGTACCTAAAGAACACATCTACATGAAGATTACAAGTGTTTATGCCTCAGCAGTGTCATAAACAGGACACTAGCTGTCCTCCTCATCTTTATCCCTGTGAAAAGCCTATAAAGTTCATACAAGATCTGGTCTAGAATCAGCCTCAAACATCTCCTTCCCTGCTGTTGGATTGCTTTGGTGGCAGATGCTTCTAACAGCACCTGGTTTGGATGTAAAGCAGGTTTCATACTATATCTCTTCTTCTGGAGGTGCTGGAGTGTTTCCAGAGAAGGGCAAGGATGCTGGGGAAAGGTCTAGAGCACAAGTGTGCTGAGGAGCAGCTGAGGAACTGGGCTTGGTTAGGTTGGAGAAGCAGCAGCTCAGGGGAGACCTGAGCTCTCTCCAACTCCCTGAGATGAGGATGGAGTGAGGTAGGGGTTGGTCTCTTCTCTCAGGTAACAAGTGATGGGACAAGAGGAACCAGCCTCAAGTTGCACCAGGAGAGGTTTAGGTTGGATACTAGGAACAATTTCTTCCCTGAAAGAGTGGTTAAGCACTGGCCCAGGCTGCCCAGGGCAGTGCTGGACTCTCCATCCCTGGAGGGCTTGAAAAGAGATGGAGATGTTATTGGGTTAGCTGCTGTCTCAGAGCCTTGCTTCACTCCTCCATGAAGAACTTCTCTTTACAAATCAGTGGAAGTTTCCTCCTAAGCATGAGGTCTATATCCCAGTTAAATGCTGTGAGTCCTGTCCAGAGGGTGAGGAGAAGCTGCTGCTAGGCCTAGCCCAGCCTGTTGTGTAATGCACATCATTGGCATGCCTTGGCTAAAGTGATTTATAAAGCATATTTGCTCTCTGAAATCAAGAATGGACTCAGCAAGGAGATGCTAACATCTCCATCAATCCATTGCTTTATTTTCCTTGCTGAAACCACTTGGCCCATGCAGGAGCAGCAATAACTGGAGGGCTGAACCCTTCCCAACACACACACAGCAAACAGGGCAGAGATGCTCAAGTGATGCCATAAGCAAAGCAGAACCTACCAAACCTGCTTCTAGGGCAAGTGTTCTGAGGAGGAGAGGGGAAAAAAAAACCCAAATCAGGGAAAAAAAGCTTTACTTGAAACTGTATTTATGAACTCTTGAGCTGCCTGCTTGAATGGGAAGAATATAGGGGTTTTTTTGAGACATCCTAACAAATTGTTTTCAAAACACTTAAACAGTGAGGGAACAATTGGTGCTGGATTAATTCCTTCCTTTAATAGCAAAATGGCTTTTTTCTTCCAAAAATCTTATTTAAATCAGGAACGTGTGTATATATATATATATGTATGTATGTGTATATATCTCTATCTCCTAGATACATACATGCAAAGATATAAATACATATATCTCATTCTTTATATAATATAGAATGAAAACATTGTGCTAAATCCTGCCAATAGTCCTGTGTTTCATTCAGGACCTTTTAAAATGTGCTTTTTTTTTTTTTTCCTGTCTGGATTTCACTTATTTGGGCAGGTAGCTGTGATATAAAAGCAACACTTTAAAGGTCTGTCTGACAGAGCCTTGGCAGCCTGGCTTTGTATTCTGTGTGCTTTTAATTAGATTAGCAGATTACTGTGTGCTAATGATACGTGGAGTAGTATGATGTATAATGTAATATACTTATAATACCTATATCATCTAATAATATAAAATATAGCATGATATGACAGAAAATAGAACATATAATAGTAATGTATTGATCTAATATATAGTAATAGTAATATAATAAACTGATACATTGATATGTAATACCAATATAATGTAATAATGCTTCTCCTTGCTACAGATGCCCCCCCCCC
>VWZO01013356.1:43204-64760 GCA_013396975.1 Bucco capensis | reverse complement strand
AGCAATAGTTATTTTAGTTCCCTTGGAAGTGAAATATTCTGTCTAACACAAATTATTGTCTGTGTCCAGCAGAAATCCCATTCCATCCTTAAAAATGAAGCAGTTTTATACCTTGTAGTTCAGCTCACCAAAAATATTTATGGACTATCCCAGGGATTGAGTGTCTATGACCTGCTTTGAACCCTGACAACATCTTTCTTTTGAAATTAACACTCCACTCTCTATTTTATATGAACCATCCTGCTCGCTCCTAACCTATTTGCTGCACGAGCTGCTGGGGATTGTTACTCTAATGAGAAAGCAGCATTTGGAATATTAGGGAAGACTTAAAGGAAGGGAGAAAAAGAAATCCTGTCTTGGCTAGAGCATTTCTAAAGCTATGGATAATTATTTTTCCAAGGAGTGATTAATAAATGTCCATTTTCCTGTCCCCACTGCTAACAGATGCAATCTGACACGGGCACCCCGCCACTCTGTTTAATACAAGTGTATCCTAGTGTAAAAAGGAGCTTGTCATACTTATCTCTAATGGGGAATGATTTCTTTCCTGCTTCCTGAAGACACTTTACACCCAATATCTTGCATTTCTCTCCTGCTGACAAAGGAGCTAAGAGGCATGCAGGTAGCAGGCTGGTGGATGCTCTATGCTCTCGAGGAGACAGGCAGAAGCTAACTGGCTCTCGGTGGTTGTAAATGGGACAAAATGCACATAGGAGGAACCGAGGCAAAATATTTTATGTGTCAGTAAAATATGATCTGAGAGGGCAATATACTGCCCAAGAATCATTGATTGCATGGTCCAAGTGGGAGGAAAATGAAGCATTGCTTTCCTCCTGTTGGAATTCTTCTGCCTTGCAAAGCAGGGAGGGTCTGTCCTTACAGCAATGTGGCAACTAATACCTCTAACTCGTGCCTTTCAGGTGTTTCTGTGCTTTTTCTATGCTCAGTTTGCTTTTCAAGCACTCGTGCTGTACAAACCAGATAACCATTTGTCCTGATTCATGGCTGAGGAGGAGCAGCTGATTAATCCCATGTCAGCAGGCCTGACCCTATGCAGAAAATAGACTGGGAGAAGGATGCTGAACAATAGAGCCAGGGTAGGGTTGCTGATTTGCTCTGGTTTGGAAAACCTAGAAATCACCCAGGAATGCAGAGTAAGTCAGGGTAGTTCAGTCACTTATTCCTTTATATTTCTGATACAGTAAAAACATTTGGGTTTTTTTTTTCTGTTCAATATTTTGGTGTGAAACACCCAGTGTGTTCCCATCATGATTTTTCCTGTGTGCTCTCAGCACCTGTAGAGAACTCAGTGTATTTATGTGTCAGCTTGAGCTCATCTTCTCACCAACAGCAAGCTCTCTGTACACCACAGCAGAAAGCAAAAAAAACACCTCAATTCTTTCCATGAAATGCTGAAATTTCCTTAAACTTTGCTTACAATGCTGTGAGGAGCTGACTGATGGGATTTACTCTTCCAAGGAGACCAATCACTTTCAGCCGAGCTGTTTAGCCTAAAGAGACCTTGCAGGCTTAGCTCCTTCCAGCCAGGGATTCCAAGGTTAGTTTTGTTTTGCCAGGCTTTGAGGCTCACAGGAGAGCCTTTTAATTGTTGCACATGTGAGAGGATTTCAATTCTACCCCAAAACTTGCATGGAAATCTTGTTCTTGCACTAGTGCTTTTGCAGCAGGAGGAGCAGAATAGCTGCGTTCTGTCTGTCTGAAGTTGCTGGATGGAATAAAGCAGACACAACGTGGTCCTGAGCAAGAGAGAGCACAATGTGAGCATTTTCATTCTTAGCAGTGCCAAGGTTGCAAATACTAATGAAATTTCACACTTTAAGGTGTGCATTTCTAGATGGCAGCTGCAGAAAAGAATGTGCCTTTTATTATTGTGGGTAAATACATATATATAGATATAAAAGTAAAGAAACTAGCCAAAAAAAAAACCATGTACAGAAGGTAACAAAATAAAGCCCCAAATCTATGGAAGATCTTCTCCTGTAAACTGCATAATAGCCTTTCCAGTGGCCCCTTTCTGTCACCCACTGTAAGCATCACATCCCTATTTCTGCTGCAGTCAGGTGAACTGTCACCGAGCTATTACGGTTGGCTGCCTAGAATTGGGAGGAAAAAGACAAATCTGTGCAATTTTCCTCCTTGGACAAGAAATGGTTCTTTTTCTGGTGCCTTTAGGTTGTCCCTAAACAATTTTGGTAAAGAAAAACGAAAAAGAAAAAGCGGTTTTAATTATATATATTTTTTTCCCTCTTTTTTTTACGTGCAATGTGATTTATTTGGGCTGCAATCTTTACTAGGGATGTGTAGCTCTTTGATGGATGCACATTAGCATTCCAGTGTGGGGGTAAGATTTATATATATACATAGAATATAGATATATTTATATATAATATATAATATACAATAGTTATTTATTTTCCCTTTTCTGATACATAACCTAGCTCCAAGTAGTTGTTTAAAAGATTATGGTGGCATGTTATATTTTAGTGTGGTTTTCTGCGTGGTTAGGAGACAGCGAATGGGACAACAAAATGCATATACACAGGGTGGGGAAAATCACCCAATCTATTATTATTTTAATCTATTATTAAAAACTAATAGCAACCCTAAAATATAAAATACAGTTAAGTTTTTCCTGCCTGCTTAAAAGCTTGCAGAAGTGACTAGGTTATTGGGATATATAGAACACCGTTGTCTTCTGATAAGCCTTATCTCATACAAATAGATGGATAAATGACATGCTCCTGAAAGGGGTCTTTTTTTTCCTTTTAAAGGTAAATATTCTGTCCATCCTGGTGAGCTTGTGTGGTTTCAAAGGAAAAGGAGAGTTGGATGATGTCTTTTGGATAGTTAATAGCCACGTGGTTGTCAGCAGGCACGAGGAGATTTCTCGCCGCTTGTGCTCGGCTCCTCTCCTGAATGAAAGGTGTTGCACAAGTGACCTTTGCTCTCTTCAGTCATCTCCCCCTCTTTAGTTTCATCAGTTCAATTTGCCTTCTTAATCAGTGGCACAAGCTGGAATTTTTATGACCTTAGGAAGAGGGCAAAAGACAACTTGCTCCTTTAAAATTTAGATTTTATTCAGTTCCTGAATTAAGTTGGGTTTTATTTTTCTGTTCCTTAAAAATAAGTTGTGGGTTTGTTGGTTTTTTTTTTTTCCAATTCCTGAAAATTCAGTTGGATTTTTATTTTCTTTCTTATGTACAGAATTTTGCTAAAATTTGAGATTTTTCAAATGTTAAAAGAAAAAACAGCAGTCCTGGATTTGAATAACTCTATCGCTTCACCACACAATTTCTTTACAGCGTTTATCTTTTTAAGTAGCAATTGTTAAATAAGCCATCCTTTATATTTAATTCAGAGCTATATTCTAGTGGAAACTGAGCTGCACACCCTTTTTTTACTCTTTAAGAAAATAAGGTTTTCATTTGTTGCCTTTTTCTGGCTTTATTTACTCTATTCCACGGGTCTATAACTGCACCTCCCTAAGCAGCGTTAAGGATGTAGCTCCACAAACAAGTATAACATCCATAGGGAATGAGCCCTGCCCCAAAAGATTTACATTTAGGGTAAAAACTTCCATTTTTCAGCATTCCTGGAAAAAAATAAAACTGCTAGGATTCAGCTTAGTGGGAAGGAGCCCAGCCCTTAGAGCTGGGTTTGTAATAGATGGTGGCATCAGAGGAGAGTTTGATCTCTGCGTTAATCTGATGATTCTTCCTGCTTTTATTTCTCTCATGGAGGATGTAACATCTACAAAGATACTTGAATTTATTCATTTATTTCTCTATTCATTTATTAATCTATTTATTCATCTATTTCTTTCTCTATTTATTTATTTGGAGTTTGGGGAATGCTGTTTGCAAGCTGATTTGTTTCCGCGTTGCGTTTCTCCTCCAGAATATCATCTCTTTCTGTCTCTCTGCTAGACTGGACAAATCAAGGTGACAATCCATGGTTTTAACTCTGTCAGGGTCTTTGTCCTGCTGCTCGTGGGGATGGAAATAACAATGGGAACAAAATGGAATAGATAGCAGCAGCCCCAGCTGCCTTGTGTGATGACAGCGTGGCCCCGTGTTGCAGCCCCTGCTCGCCTAGCGATAGCAATGCAGAGCGTGGGAGAGCTCCCCTGCAAAAGAAATAATAACTAAAAAGAATGCTAAAAGGAGGAGGGGGAAAAAAATAAAACAGTGAAAATCCTCAAAATCTCTATTTTAGGTGGAGTTGCTCCATTCAGATGCAGGGCCTTGCTTTCTCTGCTGAGGGCTGCAGGTAGGCTGGTGCGTCGCAATCGACCCCGTGGTGATGCTTCCAGGGCTCTGCCTTGATGTTGCTTTTAAGGCAGTTTATATTTCATTTAAGCAGGCAATTAATCATCTTTACAGTGGGGCTGTGACTGGCATCAGCAGCGTTATTTAATTAAATTGGAAATTATTGTACAGTAAATAGAGGCTTCCAACTAGCCCAGGCCAAATTAAATGCTGAGGTCTATTTCGTACCCATGGTGTTTCCAATTTAAATGTTCATCCAAAAAGGTTACACTTCATGGGCTGAAATCATTTTTATGTTCTAACTGTTGCTAAAACCCTAAGACCAACTGTACGTGCCTCCTGTGCCTCTATTAGCTGGAGGAATGGCTACACATTATCTCCATTTCTCCTATTCCATTTCCTATTAGTGATTTGATGACGGATGCTCCTTAAGCACCATTTTTCTCCTGATGCTTTCTTTGCCTCTTGTGTCACAGCAGCCCAGAGCTCCTTTAGTATGGGGGGGGGGGGAAGTCTCTTTCCTCCATTTTGTTTCAGGCTGGTAATCAAGCAATTAGCCCACAAAATGGAGGTGCTCCTCATCCTGCATCCCACTTTGCGTGGCCTTCACCTGCAGGCAGAGCTCCCATTGCCCCATGGCCTGTAAGTGGCCACACTGCTTAGGGGGGAAAACCTCTGGTGTGAGGAGAGAATCCTTCCTGCTGGGATCACCCAGAGAATTCCCCAGGGCACGTGTGCTACCTGCCAGTTGTGCCCCAGCTACATGGCTGAGCTCCTTCTCCAGCTGTCCTCCTAAGGCTCATTTCCAAGCAGGGGCAGTGGTGGGCTCAGGTTTGCTGGGTGAGAGCATCTGTGTGCTCTGCACATCACCTCTTCCTGGCAGCAAAAAAAAAACCAGAAGGGATAGAAAAAGGAAAAGCACCCAACCCAACCCAACAACACCATTTGTTTTAGCTTACAGCTTTGCACAGACACTTCACAACATGTCTAGCAAGGAATCAGACCAGAAATAACAGTCTCACTCCTATCATATAGAGAGATATTTATATATATATAATGCAGCTTTTGAACGCTGGAGAAATCTGTCACCCGTTAAGTGCAGCTCAGGTCTTCTGTGTGAAAAGCACAAGGCTTTTTACTCTTTTTTTTTTTTAATGCAGTGCTGCCATGTCTGCACTTTTTTTTTTTTCCCCTCTTTTGGAAATTGCATATTTATCAGGTGATGAATTATTTATGAGCAGGGAAGGGAGGGCTGGGAGGGGAAGGAAGAGTGAGAAAAACATATGCTTGGGCAGAGCAATACCTTAAATGTTATCCACTAACTAAGTCTTGTGAAAGATTACTTTTGTAATGACTTTTCCCCCCCCACACACCCCTTCCCCTCTTTTGTTTTGTTTCTCTTGGTCATCTCTTGTTCCTTTGGTGATGTTGGTTGGGTTTGTTTGGCTTTTAGGGAGGGATTTGGGGGGTAGTGCTGCCACGAGTTGGAAATGAATTGAGCATTTCTTTTGCCTTCTAAAGTAGAGAAGTGTTTAATAAATATTAATCCTTCAACTGTCAGACTGAATTATTGTCAAAAAAGAGGCTGACGGCTTGAGGATTAATGACATGTTCCATAAATTAGAAATGAACTCTCAGCAGAATGTCCAAAGTAGAGATCAGCAAGGGACCTGATTTGTACTTTAGACTAGTTGAACATCTCCTCTTTGGCAGCTCCTTGCTCTGACTCGGGCAGAAAGCACAACACACACCTTGTGCTCCTCGCCCACCACGAGCTGACATCTAGAGCCTGATTTCTTTAGGCTCTGCCTGGACCAAAATAGCAAGGATGGCTCAGACACCAGATAATTTGATTAGACAGACTCAGAGATGTATTCTTCTTTACAGTTTTGTTAGGGGGGAAGTGGAGTAATTCCTCTTCAAACATCTCCAGGTTGTATGCAAAAGCTGACGTGGCAGGAAGCTGAAGACATGGCCTCCTGATGGCAACTGCTAAAACCAGGGGGAAGCTGCCTCCTCCAAAACCACCCAGAGTTCCCACTATCAATTATGTATTACAGGAAACATCATGTTTGCCCAAACCAAGTGGTGGCAATTTAATCTGAGGTGACAGGATTTTTAGGGGAGAGGCGAACGTGTGTCACAAAATATTGTGCACAGCCTTTAATCAAACTCAGGATCCTCAGCTGAGTGATGGCTTGCAAAGCTCATTTTACTGTAGTTTCTAATTCATTAACAGCAAATCTCTCTCTCTCCTTTTCATTTTGAGATTATTAAAGGGGGGGGGGGAAACTGAGTTTAATTTCTGCAAGATCAGATCTTTTTGGGGTGGTTGAATCAAGCAGCAGTCATTTGGGGGGATTGGTGCCATTCGTTCCTCTCAGCTCAGAGAGGAAACTGGGCTAGCAGAGTGTATCAAAATGTTTAGCTTAATCACTCCCTAATGACAGGGACTTATGTCCTTAGTGCAGTCGATTTGTTTCCTGGGTTTTAAAAGTAGATTATTTCCATGGTGCAGGCTTAGTGTAAGCTGTTGAGAAAACCACAAGCACTGCACTTCAGCCTGAGTTTGGGACGTTGGCCAAGGGTAATCTGATTAAAAGGGCATTTTTTTTTTTCCCTTTACAACGTGATGGTGCTTTGAAAATTCTGGGCAAGCAGATAGAGTAGGGCCAACAACAAAAAAATATATTAAAACAAAAAATAGCTTTTTCTCCTAGCTCACAGGGTTTGGTTTTTTTTTTTGCCTGAGCAGAATTAGAAGGGTGATAAGCAGCATCACTGGAACGATTCTCTTCTGACAGTCTTTGCCACTGGATAAACAAAGCAAGCCTCAGTAACACATCTGTTACAGAGCCACAAGCAAATGCATGATCTATTTAATGCAAGGGTTTGGGCTTGTTGGTTCTGCCTTTAATCACATTTGCTCCCTGCATAGGTGTGAGGCTCTGAGGCCTTGCTGTAGAGCTATCACAACAAAAAGAGGTTCTCCTTCCCACCCCCTCCCCAGCAGCTTTTCTCTGCCATTTAGGCATGTTCTGCTGTTAGCTGTGGTGTGCTCCAAGAAGCAGGCTTAGGTTCCAGCTTCCTGAGAAGTTAGTAGCAACTGGATGTTGTTAAAAGATAATTCTCTGATCGCCAATCTTTGGGTTTCTTAACGGAGAGAGAAGGTAATGCTAATTAAAGATAAAGATGTCATGTTTGCACACAGCAGAGCATACTCCTGCATTGTTTTGCCTTAGTGAGCTCCTCTCCTCTTCTTCTGCAGCTCCTGAATCAGGGAACACCTCTCTCTTCCCTTCTTCCCAGCCCTGAGTTGCTCTGCATGGCAAAGTTCACCCTGCTCTCCACAGGCTCTGGTAGGACAGGGCTGCTTCCAGCAAAGACATCTGTACACACTTCAGAGTGCCTGGCACCAACTTCTAGGAGGTGACAGGCAAAATGGAAGTTGTTTTTGACAAAACAAGCTAGTTTAGTTTGCTTAATAAATATTGAATGACAAGACATGGTTTCTTCTCTCCTACTCCATCACGTGGCTCTCTGGAAGGGGGAAATGTATAATGCATTAGAGGGAACTAAATCTTCCAACTCTCTTGTCTTAATTGTGGCTGCTGACTTAGAAGCAAAGCAAGAGTGTGATGCATCATAAACTGCATTTTTCCTCCCCCCACCCCTTCCCCAAGCAGCCTCAGTGATAAAATGACAATTATATTTCCTTCAACGTGGAGATTTATATTTTGTTTATCTTTTTACCACACTGGTCACAACATCTGTATCTTGCTGGGTGCATGTGCCAAAGCAGCTTTTCCCTGTCTCCAGGAGCACCTTGTCAGTTTTCTGCCTATCAGCAGTTTAAAGCTGACAACCTTATGACTGCAGGAGCCTTTTAGGCCCATCACTCAGAGTGCTGTAGGGTGAGGTAGAGGCAACTCTGCATTTATTCTTTGTTTTCATACAAAACCCATGGCTTTCAGTCACCATTCTGTGTGATTTTTCAGGGTTTCTTGCTGTGCCTCTCTCAGATGTGTACACCTGAGATGAAAAATCCACACCTGAACTGGTTTTAATCCTGGTGGCTGCAGAGCCACAGAGCAAGCCCACAGCAGCATCTCCAGCATGTCCCAGAGCTTTGCTGGGCTGGAAAGAGCTTGGTCAGCCTCAGGAGCTTTTTGATGCACTGCTAAGTTTGGTTTAGAGTATTTACTGCCACCTTGTCTCCCAAACTGCTTGGAGTGATGAGGTTCAGGCTTTTCCAATCCCAATGTCCAGCCAGCTCCTCAGGCATGAAAAACTGCTTCAGGGTAGCTCGAGCCTAAAATTCACTTTGTGTGATCATGAAAAATGGGGGAAGGGAGGAGAAAAAAAAAAAAGGGGGGGGGGCAATTTTACTAGGAGAAAGGCTGAATGAAGGTGTCTTTGTGTCACACTTTATGTGAAACAGGGTGCAGGCAGAATTAATTGAGAAACATCTGTTTGCCATCCCTGTTTACTCTGGATGGGTCAGCACAGCTCTGCTTTCTGCCAACCATTTGGGCTTTGGTTGCTTGGGGGTTTTTTTTATCTTCAAATCCAGTATCGACCTTTAGTTAATATTTTCCTTTTAAGGCTGAATTTTGGTGAGATTTCCAGGCCCAAAAAGATGACCTGGTGCCATGGGGAAAGCATTAGAAAAGGAGCTGATTTCTTGCTACCCAAAGCCACCCTGTGATTCCGTGCTGCTTGCGAGAGCACAAAGACCTCTAGATCTGCTCTTTCTTCCTGCCTGTGATCCATAAGAAGCTCCAATCCTTCCTTTTTCTCACCCTAAAGAAAAAACAAAACCCCCACAGAAATGGAGAAAATTATGCACCATCAGATCAGCTGCTCTGTGTCTCCTTTACAAGGCTGAGGATGTTGCTGTTTAACACAAAACCTTGTGACCTTCCTGCCGCGGCTGCTTTGAAACACGCAGCTATTTAATGATGCAAATTGCAAACAGAGGGAAAACATCACAAGAACCTGTCTGGAAATTAGTGTGTTTGACTGGAAATTAGCTAGCTGCAGCCAACTTGCTGCAAGTGGCTTGTTGGTTTGGTGTTTTTTTTCCTTTCTATTCAGAAATGGGGCTTAGAGCTTTTTGTCCATCAGGGATGCTCTGAAAGTGGGTGGAAGCTATTGGGGGGGCCCAAAATTAAGGCTCGGATTTGCTTCTGTTTTTAGACTGAAATCCTTCAGCAGGAGGGTCATATATTGTGCCTTAATTCAGACAGACAAAGCCCAGTGCTTTGGGTTCAGTTGCCTATTTGCTCAGCTCCACAAAATGATGATGTCTAGTCAGCGTGATGCAGCGTGAAGGAATATATTTGGATGCATTTGTGTTGCTGCCCTGCCATGGGACACCTCACTGGAAATGGGATTTAGCTAAGGAGAAATGGTGTGGTTTTGGGCTTGCAAAGCTGAAATGATCCACTAGTAAAGAGATGCAAGGGAAGATCCATGCAGGAGTTGTTTGAAACACTGAAATGGAAGTGCTTGGAATCAGGACTGTAAATTATCTTAAAACATAAAGAGCTGAAGATTCTGACCTCTCTTGGTTTTTTTTTATCGTAGAAGTAGGATTTCAGTCAGAGTCTGAAAATCAAGTTGTTTTTCTTAAGCACTTAAATTTGGATGTAGTAGCCTAGATTTGGTTTAGATGTTTATTTTCATGGCAAGTCCTCAATGGAGGCAGTGACCTTTGAGTAAGGCTAGATGAAAATCAGTGGCTGGGTAGTTTGTCTATTGAAAACAAGTAGTTGCAAAAGTATAGAGAGATTTTCTGAGTCTTAAGGGAAATTGCTGCAAAATAAAGTGTGTTTGTGGAGGCTGATTACATTGGATAATGTTTGATACCAGAGGCATTTTCATGAATATCTCTGTTTTGCTAGGCCTAGGCTGTTTGCACTCTTGTACCATTGATTTTTTTCAAGTGATATAGCAATATTTTATTCCTATTTTCATTTGATTCAGGCACTACATTACCAAAGGTGTCCCAGAACAAATCTATCCACAGAGACATTCATATTTACTCTAATGGCTAAAGCTCTGCTGGCAGAAGATTCACTGTTAGGAAACACAACTAACTTGATCTATTCTTCTAACAAAGCAAGTGTGAGGACAGTGTTGTGTTGATGTAGTTCCCCTGTCAGGCTGAACATATATTTCCAGTGGCACAAAGGAGGGTCATATATTAATCGATGTTATTCACATTTCCTTTTTCTTAGCACTGAAATCCCTCTGCCTGCAAACCCCACCAAGGCTTAGGATAAAAATGGCCATTCCTGAGTATATGTTTTGCTCTTCCTAATTCTGCTGGTGATGCTGTAGAATCAGAGCCTTTGGAGGCACATCTGGCACAGGCTGAGAGCACTTCTGCGCTCACTTGGGTCCAGCCTGCCATAAATTGGGCTTGCAGGCAATAACTCCTATTGCACAAGGCTGGACCCAGCCACAAGCCTCACTGGGAAAGCTGGGAATTCTTTTATAGGTAAAAAAACACCCTTAGGTGGTTTAGCAAGGGCTGGTTAGAGGTGTAGGTGCTTTGCCTTTACTGCGTTCGCCTTAACGCTGCACGAGCACCATGAAAACTAGCTCTCAGCTCTCTCTGTGTTTATTTTAATAGATATAAAACATATAGAAATAAATAGATATTAAAATAAATATTTAATTATATACATTTATATATGTTTGTTTTCCTTCACAAAGCAATTTGCACCTCTGTGTGCTCACAGCAGCGTAGCAGGTTATAAACTCGTCGCTCGAGAAGATTTCTTCTGCAAGGGAATAAAATAAGAAACCCAGTGGAAATGTGTGTCAAAAAGGGAGCAGAGAAATAAGAATTAAGTCTGTTTTATAGAGGAGAGTTAAAGCTAGGCTTAAGGTATTTAATTTCTCTTTCCTTTTGTGATTGCTCCAGTCTGCAGCTCTCTCAGCACAGCCTCTACACGCATGGCTTAATCCCTGCTTACTACTGTTAGACTGAAACAATTGGAAGAGACCTTTCAGATCCTCAGGTCCAAGCATTAACCAGCACTGCCAGGTCACCACTGCACCAGGTCACCACCAACCAATGTAGAATTCCTCTTTATCAAAGAAATGGAGCTAAGATGTCCACAGGAAGCACTGGGCAATTAGTGTTTTGCAAACCCAAATAGCAGTATCTGCAATTCAGCTAGGAAAAAATCACTGCAATACCTCTAAAATCATCTAACCTACAGAAACAGGGAGGGGGGGGGGGAAAAGCCCAGAACTGTCTGAAATTGGAGGAAATAATGAAAATGTCTTGATGCTGTTTCATCTGCTACAAGCCTTGTTTATGTTTTAAGCACAATGCAGGAGCTGATAGGAACAATCCCCAAGGCAATGAGGGAGTGCTCTGCTGTTTCCCTTCAAACAAGGGAAAAAGGCTGGGGAAATGTTTGGGGAGAAAAGAAAACCCTGCTGTAATTGCAGAAAGAAATGGCAAATTTGGGAGGAGCAGACAACAAGAGACTAGAGCAAGTGTTGGTCTCCCAGGTAGAGTTAGGTATTGGCAGGGCTGAAGGAACAGAGGTTCAGTGTCAGCTGTGTAGTGCATTCCCTCCTCCAGCTCCCAGCCTGCTCTTCAGGGGATTGCTTGATTCCTGTCTGACAGAAACCAACTTTGCTGTGGAACAGAGGAATGCTAGCAGTTTGGTTCTCTAAAAGAGACTCAAATAGCTATCAATCCAGGCTAGGGGATGAGATGATAGAGAGCAGCCCTGCAGAAAAGGCCTTGGGGTGCTGGTGGCTGAGAAGCTGGCCATGAGCAAACAGTGCACGCTGGCAGCCCAGAAGCACAATGGCATCCTGGGCTGCAGCAAGAGAAGCGTGGCCAGCAGAGCCAGAGAGGTGATTGTGCCACTGCACTCTGCTCTGCTCACACCTCCTCTGCAATACTGGGTCCAGTTCTGGAGCCCTCAACACACAAAGGCCATGGAGCTGCTGGAGCAGGTGCAGAGGAGGCCACGAGAATGCTCAGGGGCTGGAACACCTCTGCTCTGAGGACAGGCTGAGGGAGATGGGATTGTTCAGCCTGGACAAGAGAAGGCTTCAGGGGAACTACTAGTGACTTTCCAGGACCTAAAGGGAACTTCCAAGCAGGCTGCAGAGGGCCTGTTTGCAAAGGCCTGCAGTGAAAGGACAAGGGGCAATGGTTTTAAATTGGAGAAGAGTAGATTTAAACTGGACATTAGAAAGAAGTTCCTCCCCACGAGGGTGGTGGAACACTGGCCCAGGTTGCCCAGGGAGGTGGTTGAGTTCCCATCCCTGGAGGCATTGCAGGTGAGGCTTGCCAGGGCTCTGGGCAAGCTGCTCTAGTTGGGGATGTCCCTGGCCACTGCAGGGGGGTTGGACTAGATGAGCTCCAGAGCTCCCTTCCAACCCAAACCAGGCTAGGAGTCTAAATCTGACCACATTTTCTGGTCCTTTCAAAACCTCTTTTAAACAGAAGCCACCTGCAATCTGTCTCACAGTTTCACAAAGTGCCTCAGATTAGAGTGAGGAAACTGGAGATTCTTCCTGTGTCTAACAGACCTGCATTAAAATGCCTGGACTGGGGAAATTAGTCCCATTAAATGGAGGTGGGGAAACTTGTAGATAATTCTAGATCTAGGAGATTGTGACAGAACAAGATGGTTTAAACAAAATGGACCAAGATACAGGCTCTTCAATTTAGTCATTATTTTTCATTTTTCCATCCCTCTGGAATTGTTTTTTTTCCCTCTCTCCCCACCTCCAGACTAGCTGAAGATTCCTCCATCCAGACATCAGTGGGACAGCTAATTTCCCTCTGCACAATTATCTCTTGCAGGCAGTGGCACTGTTGGTGTGAGTCAGAGTTTGCAAGTTTGTTCTCCTCAGCTTTCTGGCAGGGAGCAGCAACAGCTTCCCAAGAAAGTGCCATTTCCCCAGTCACCAATCTCTGCCCAATTTTGCTGACAACTTTGTGCTTTTGGGGTTTGTTTTTGGTTTTTTTAAAGCTTTGGAAGTTGCAGGTTTGAGTTTTATCAGATGCAGAAGCTCAGCTCTCCAGAGTTTGCCTTCTACCTGATTCCAGTAGATGAAACAGGAGCTGTCAAGTTCTTTGGACCTTGTTACCTCTTGATGAGCCTTTAGTCACCTCTATCAGACTGGCCTGAGACATCAAAGTCACACTGCTTGTGCTCTCTCTGAAGGGGAGAAGAAGGGAAGAGAAAGGGAATGAGGGAGAGACACACAGGGGCTGGAAAAGAAAACTGAAACAGCTTGAATGGAAACAATAACAATAAAAGGAAATATAGATAGATCCAAAGCCAATCTCCAGCCCAAGGCCTGATGGCAATGCCAGCACTGTCACCACTGATGCTGTGGCAGCACTGGGCAAGTCCCAGCCTGGACTCAGTGGCAGCTGGGAACTGGATTCAGGAACACATGGAGCAGGATTGAGGCAGAAGGGACAGAGTCCTCCTGGAAGAGACTTGAGCCTGGGGATCCCTCAGCTTGATCCTGCCTAGGACATCCCTGGATGCAATCCCTTGGTGGTCAGTTGAGGGTCACCTGTGCTGTGCCCTCCTCCCCACAGCTGCCACCTGTCCCTTGCTGCAGCCCAAGGTGTGCCCAAGAGTTAGCAGTGCCCTTGGTGTGCAGAGGAGCAAGGGGAAGGCAGAGCCTTTGTGCAGCCCAAGCCTGGGCAGCAACTCTCCCCAGGCACTGTTCTCCCTGCTAGCAGCACAGACTCGGAGAGAAGATGCTGGCAGCTTCAGGCAGGGCCTGGCTGAGCAGAGCTGAGCTGAGCAGGGACAGCCCTGAGCACAGTTAGTTGTGTTCCAGCTCAGAGCAGAGCACTGATGTTTCAGGACTGTTCTAACACACACACACACACACACACTTGTTTCCTCTCCTTCTTTAACAAAAGCAGAGCTGTTGTCAACATTGGGGGTTTTATTTCCTGCTCTTTTGGTTGTGGTTGTTGGGCAGAGATCATGATGCTCTGATTTAGTGTTTTCAAACAAGTGTGCCCTCCAGTGCAAGTCTCTATTGAGAGACAACAGAGCCCAGGCAGGGAGAGTTCAGCATGGCCACTAAGAGAACACAAGTGCTGCTTTGTCAGGCCACGAGTGATTACTTGAACAAGTGCCAACCAAGAAACCAAACAGGAGAGCCCAGCTCTTCAGCCCCTCAAGACAAAAGGCCAATTGACTTTCCTCATTAGTTTTTGTGCCAAAGAGGGAAACACAAGTTTCCTCTCTGTCTTTGATGCTCAAAGCCTGCCAGCTTGTTAAGCTCTTGGGTGGGATGGTGGTTTATGAGCCTGGGGATGCTATTGTGCACTGGTGGGGTTCTTGTCCTGATTGAAAAGATTGACTGATGCTAAGGAACACCCAAAACTGGCATCTTTTGGAGAGGTTAGGAATCCTCTCTGTGCTTTAACACACTGATGAAAAGTGCCTGGGAGAAATTTCACATGCATGAGACCTACACGCAGTAAAGTTGGCTTAGAAGTAGGGTTGGTGACTGAAAAACTAAAACAAAAATCCCACCAAGTGACATAAACTGCTCAGTGAAATCTCATTTAGAATCACTGCAGAAAGCTTACTGAGGGTTTGTTTGTTTATTTGCCTCCCCCCCCTCAATATTCATTGTTTTACACTGCTTGCAGCTTGGGGACCTCTAACATTTTCACTTCCATTGCATTTGACTCCCAGTCTCCCTTGTTTCTAAATGCTGGATAAAGGAGCAATTCCAGGTACCCTGAAATGTTTGTGGAAGGTGTTGAGATTTAGTCTGTGCAGAGGGGATGTTTTCTCTCCTGTAAATCCCTTTCACATCTGTGCTGTGCCTGCTAGAGGAAAACACTGAGGCTGTCACCTCAGGAGTGACTATGCAAGCTTGGGAGCTCTCAACCACCTTCTCTTTCCATATTTATAAAGTGGTTTTGTGGGATTCAGAGTAATACCTTCCTCTCCCAGAAAAACATTCTTTTCCTCTGAAGCCAAGACTCTGAAAGAGTTAAACCCATTAGCTTTCTCCTTAGTGATGCACAAGTTGATTCTACTTCTGCAAAAATGATCTTTCTGCTTTATTAAATCCATTAAAAAAAGAAAAAAAAACCCAAACCTTGAAACCTCCTGGAGAATGTCTGCACTCAGCAATGCCTTTTCCTAAGCAGCCCAGGGAGGTGATGGTGAAGGAACATATAGAAACATCTAGGATGCTCTCCTTAGGGCTATGGGTTAGTGGCATGGGAGTGCTAGGGATGCTTGGACTGCATGAGCTTAGAGGTCTCTGCCAACCTGAATGATTCTGTGTAGTTCAAGTCCTGCTCTGATCAGTTATTTCAGCTACTAGAGGACTGAATTGTGTCCTGGTTTGCACTCAGGGAGTTCCTCCAGCTATCTCCATTGGCATTCCAAAGTGGGTGCAGAGCTCCCTATTTTTGTTCTTCTGCCCTGCTAGTGGTTAGAATGGAAGCTTTAATCTGTATTCCATAGGATCATTAATTTCTGCATTTTACACTTGAGCAGCAGCATTCTGATTATCTGCTGCCATGAGGAATAAAGCAGCCCCTGCTCCTACAGCCTTAATTATGGCCCATCCCCTCCCAGGGCTGGCATGCGAGCTGCAAATGGGGTCAAAAACATGATTTAAAAGCAAATTACCCACTGGCTGGAGAAAACAAACGTGCAAGGGTGACCTGGAGGAACCTCCTCAAGAGCACAGGATAGCTGCAAGCACCCCACAGCTCCCCAGGATCTGCTGAGGAGCTCTGAGCAGAGGTACACACTGAGCTAGGCAGCCAAAGNTGGAGCTGGGGACACAATCCTGCAGCTGTGGAGTAAAGTGGCTGAGGGTACCCTGTGTCCCTTCATGCACATCTTGGCTCAAGATGCCACTGCTAGCTACAGCTAGCTTCTGTACCCTGATCACAAGCCTCTGCCTTCTCCATTGCATCCATCACTCTTTAAAAGCACTGTTGGTTGAACTGAAGAGCAAGCAGTAGGAGTTAGGAAGGATTTGGCTGATTTTTAAATGTTAATAAAGTAGAGTAGTGCTTCCAGAAAGAGATGGAAAATGCAACAGTAAATATGACTGAAAATGATTCCTTTGAAAACAAGCAATAACCTGTTTGTTTACCCATGGTGTGGAGGAACATGGCACAATATTTACACTAATGGAGGACAAAAAAATGGATCTGAGATAAAATTTCCCATGTCTAGAAATCTAATGGCTGGTAATAGAAGTGTAAACTCTAAAGGAAATGCTGATCTCTTGATATGAAGAGAGATAGAGTATTTACTAGCACTATTGATAGCAATGGGATGCTGCTCTCATTTATAAGACAATGGGCCAAGGAATCTATTGTTTTGCAATCTCCTCAAAGCAATCATAAAAGAAAACAATGAAATATTTAAAGAGCACACAAGGAGCAGGAATCCATAAACCACACAGTTAAACATTAAAAGATCATTCAGCACCATTTGGAATTTGTCTACTTGAATACATTGTGTTTAATTAATTGTAAAGCCCTGAAAATTGCTGAGGCTTAAAAATATGATTCAGTCCAGCATATAATAGCAGAAGATTTTTTTTTTCTCTAGGAAATAAAAACATTATAAATAATAAAACTGCAGGCAAATGATCAGGTTGCAATGAAACAGTAATATGTTGGCAATGTGCAAATATATGAGAGAGGCAGAGAGTAGGTCATTATCTAGATAGCCAAAGCAATCCCCCAGCAAAGTTTCTGCTGTGATTTAAACTTCAAGCAGGATGAAAATAATGTTTAAACTTTACATTTAGCTGAATTCCATCTCCAAGCCCAGCAGAATGGATTCTTTCCTTCAGTCAGCTACTGGAGTTTTCCCTCTCCCTCTGTCTTAGCTCTGTTTTCTCTCCTGATGGGTCCATGATCCAGATTCCTTGCCCACTGGGTTGGTATCTCAGCCACAAGCCTCATGGGGACCAGGGGAGGTTTAGATTGGATGTTAGGAGGAATTTCTTTACTGAAAGGGTTGTTAAGTCTTGCCCCAGGCTGCCCAGGGAGGTGCTGGAGTCTCCATCCCTGCAGGGGTTAACAAACATCTAGCTGCTCTCCTTAGGGCCATGGCTTAGTGGTATGGGAGTGCTAGGGATGCTTGGACTGGATGAGCTTAGAGGTCTCTGCCAACCTGAATGATTCTGTGGCATGTTACTACTGAACACAAAAGGGTTTGTCCTCTTGAGGTTTATTGTTGTTTAAATCACCTTCATTAGAGATGATTTCCTCTCTGGTCCATTTTCTTTGCCATCTTGTGCTGTGATAACTGAGGAAACATACTTCCAGGAGCTGGGGCCAGAAGAGGAAGAAAAGGTGAAGGAATTCTGCAGGAATCCTTTGTTTAATGCAGTGCTTGTAAGGAAGAGTGTTTATTGCAGAGCAGTTAACTGAGGTGATCTGAAAGGCTGCAGGAGCAAGGCCCAAGCACTTACCAGAGATTTGTGTGAGCCTGAGGAGAAGCATTCCCTCTTGGAAAGCAGGAATAATGTCCAAGCACTTACCAGAGATTTGTGTGAGCCTGAGGAGGAATATTCCCTCTTGGAAAACAGGAATAATGTCCAAGCACTTACCAGAGATTTGTGTGAGCCTGAGGAGGAATATTCCCTCTTGGAAAACAGGAATAATAGCCAAGCACTTACCATAGATTTGTTTGCTGGATCTTCATTCACAAAGCCTAGCCATGATGACCATAGATTTGTGTGAGCCTGAGGAGGAATATTCCCTCTTGGAAAGCAGGAATAATGTCCAAGCACTTACCAGAGATTTGTGTGAGCCTGAGGAGGAACATTCCCTCTTGGAAAACAGGAATAATGTCCAAGGACTTAGCAAAAACTTGTGTGAGGTTGAGAAGAAAACTTCTCTGTAGTAACTGAGCGAATCTGCTCTGATTTCAAGACCCCATGGACTATTTGTATTAACATCTTTTGACAGCACAGGTTTGGGGTTGTTTTTTCTCTCTCAAGCTGTACAGCAAAGCCAACCCAAATGAACCTCTAAAGCAGAGCTGTAAAGTTTCCTGCTAGAGACCAAATGAAAAAGCAATGTGACCAACTGGCATAAAAAGGTCATTTAGGACCCATCCTAGCAATTCAGATGAGCAGCAGTGCTGCTAAAAGCAGGGAATGCTGGAAGCTAATAGTTCCTGAGTATTTTCAGATTTTTCAGGCCATTAGATAAATATAATCTGGGAAATGAGATGCTGCCTCTCTGCTCCACACCCCCAGAACAGAGCTTACATCAACTGTCAAGAGCTGCAGAGTGGCAATGCAAGGAGAGGCTGAGGCCTGCACGTCCAGCACCCTGCTAAAAGCAGGGCACTTCATTAAAGAAGTGAAGTCAATTAGAATCCAAACAAGAGTGCAGCACGTCCCAAGGCTGGAACAATCATTAGAGCCTTGCTGAATAATGGAGGAGCATAGGATTGCCTTGTAAAGGGAAGCAGCAGGGGTGATGCATTACACACAGCAACCAGCGCCAGCAATATGACAATTGAATTACTTCAGCCCCATTAGGCAGGTGCAGGAGAATAATTAACAGGAATTTCTTCAATGGGAAAGGGAATAAATAAAGAAATAAACTTTGGTCTAGTACAAACTGCTGGGTTGGGTTTGTTTTTTTTCCCCTCTTGGAAAATATGGCAAGGAGCAGAGTGATTAAAATGAAACCTTTCTGTTTATCCTCTCTGTCAGCCTGGATAATCATAGGGATAAAAGAGGGACACAGAGTGTTTTCTCCTAGTCTGGCCATGGTGAAACAAGGCAGCAGCTTCTGGCCTTCTGCTGAGCTGGGAAGGCAATAGTTTTGGAGTTTTGCAGCTCTTTCTGATGTCAGAGGTGTTGAGGCAGGCCTGGGGTAGCACGGAGTATCTGCTTTTCCATTCCAAATTGAGAGCAAAGCTGTGAGCTCCAATTTCACTCTGAGCAACATCAATTCTCTGAGATGACAGGAAAGAGCTGAACAAACTCCACAACCTCTCAGCCCCTGGAATATTGCTGCTTAAACCCCAAACTGGCTTCTCTTTGGAGTGCTCCTGAAAGAAATCTCTTGAGTTCTTTTGGAAGGGATGGATTTGGAGCCAGAGAGCCAAGGAGTTTACTGAGGGACATTTGACATGTGCCATGTCCACACACAACTAGTTATCCCTCAGAGTGGTGTTTAAAACACAAACCTGATGTCATCTCAGTGTTTGCTGGGAATTGGATGAGCCTAGTGCTACATAACCAAGCCTGGTGTGTAACCTATGGAATGCTTTCCTAGAGAAGCAGGAAAGCAAGCAGACTTTCTAAGGAGAAGCTCTGATGTCAGTTTTAACTTAGAAAAAACAATAAATTATCAAATTATAACTTCTTGCTTAGAAGCAAAAAAAAAACCCAACAACCCCAAAGCTCCAACCCCTAATTCCTTTCCCTTCAGGGAATATTGTGCTCAAACCCCAAGCTGTTTGGAGTGGATTTCATTCACAGGAATTCCACTGCAAATTCCCTGACCTCTGCTTTCTGTCAGTGGAGAGGAACAGCTGAGGGTTGGAGTTTGCTAATGAAACAGGACACGTGCTGCACAAATGCTGAATATTCAGCTGAATCAGTGTTATGCCAAGCCCATAAGATCCAATTATGTCAACAGCAATATTTTAGCACCAAGTAAAAAGAAACCTCAATGAAAAGAAAAGTGACATTGAAGCTAAAGGGCATGGAAGTTGACATAAACAGCTGGGAGGGTGGGGGGAAAAAAGCAGCTTTATGTATTTCAAGGCTGTTTTGTTTTTAAACTAGCTGTTGTTTTGTGTAAGGGAAGTGCAATTTGGGCAAGGAAAATAGGTATTTGCCTTCCTCAGTGTGTGAAATGGAGCTTAAACCAGCACTTTCCTAAGATTTTGTTGGAAGCTGCCACTTGTTAATTCTTTCTTCCTCTTTCTACATAAAATTGATTGGCTCTGGGAAGCACTTGGCAGGGTTGAAATCCCCAATCCCATTGAATCCAAGCAGAATTCTGTCCCAGCCTCCAATGGATGGAAAACTTTGCTTCTGACAATGTTGCCTAGAAGAGCAAGATGATTTTATCACAGCATCTCCATCATCTGCCTGAACTTCCTTGGCCTTACCTGACTATTTTAATAGCAGAAAAAAAGGGAGGGAAACAATGAACTGAGCTTTTATAGAGCCACAAACATTTCCATTTCTAATTGTAACTGCTAGCCCCTGGCAGAAGGTTTTCATCAGGCTCAGCAACCTCCCAGGTTCACATCCAATCTTCAGCTTGCTGAGTGCTGGCAAGAGGTCACCAAGCCATGACTGAAAGGCTGAGACCTCAGTGGAGGATGTTTCCCCCAAAACCTGTATATCAGTGAGAAATGAGGGAAGCTCCTGCTGCATCTGATGAGCCACAGTGGGCAGAGACTTGTTTGATCCAGTGGATTTTGTCTGAATTGGTTTATTAGCTCTAGCCAGGAGATTATAGTGTGCCAAGGAGATGTTGTGCTGGGTGCTAAGTTCTCCAAGGTTTGGGAAGGCAGGAGATGCTGTTGCCCATACTAATAGAGATGTTAAAGTCTTTCAAAGCATTATTGGACAATAAAAACATAACCAGCAAGCTGCTCTTCAGAACTTGTCTTGACAGTGAAAAGGGAAATAGAAAAAGCAGGATGGTGAGAATCTGTCTGCTGGTTTCCCCTAGGAATATATAAGCATTAGTAAAAGAAGAGCTTCTTCCTGCTCTTGCCCTGCAGCTCACTTAAATTGCTCTCACAGGGGCTGGGATAGGCTCTGCACAGCCTTCTCTTTCAGAGAAATCATCCTACTTCTGCACCTACACTGCAATCCACACTGTCCATCTTCACTAGAGTTGTTAGCAACGTTATTTCTCAGTGCTAGTTTCAGACTTGTACCTTAATGTGTCTAAAAAAACCTTCAGGAGGCTTAAAGAGATTTACCTTCCTCACTGAAATGTAGGTGTAGATGTTTGCTTTGCTAGAAAGGAGCATGTAAAGCAGCAGGAGAGACATCTGTGTGAGGAGGAAAGGCTGAGAGCCCTGGGGCTGCTGAGCCTGGAGCAGAGCAGAGCCAGAGGGGAGCTGCTCCATGCTGAGCAAGAGCTGAAGGGTGCAGGGGGCAAGAGGCTGGGGCCACACTCTGCTCAGGGGTGCCCAGGGATAGGAGCAACAGGCACACACTGGAAGCCAGGAGCTTGCAGCTGAGCAGGAGGAGAAACTTGTTTG
>VWZO01013356.1:29471-43083 GCA_013396975.1 Bucco capensis | reverse complement strand
CCTGCTGGAGCAGGAGGATGGACTGGATGATCCCCAGAGCCTCCCTATGCTGGGAGTGTGGAATTGTCTGAGTATCTCTGTCATTTCCCCCCCCAGAGCAGCACTCTGTATGATGAGATCCATGCTGTCTGTTTACATCCATCTCTCTTCCTTTTTTGTCTCTTCTCCCTGTGCTGTGCTCACCTTGAACTCAGCCTTGCTCCCAGGTTTCATAAGCTCAGCAGGATCAGCTGGAGGACTCCAGTGAGCTAAAATGCATGCCTGAGTCAGCACATGGAAATTCCCTCTGAACTCTGGGACTCCTGCCAGCACTCTCAGTATTGCTTAGCAGCTTCCATCCAGCAGCTCTGAACACAAAGCTCAGCTCCTCCAGGCTCTGCCTCTCCTGCCTTTCTGCACACTTGCCAGTTGTTGTGTGCAGTGCAGGAGCCCAAGAGCTACAGGAGCTGATGAAACAGCTCTGTGTGGGGAACAATGTGAGCTTTGCCTTCCTGCTTTTCCTTTAATGCTCCTATTCATCTTGGAGCACTGGCTCTGCTCTCTGTCTTCTCCATTAGTCACACTGACTTGGCATTTCTAGCATGGATTCTATAGGGACAAACATTCCTACTCCCTCCAAACTCTTTCTAGGCAGTGATAAGTGTTGGGGGGAAGCAAGGCAGAGGATTCACCAAGCACTTCCCTTCCAGAGAAAGCTCTCCTCTGAATAAAAACTGCCAATTCCTTTAGGAATGCTTGCAGCCTCTATTTCCCCCCCTAAGCAGACCAGGGGAAAGCATTGTCATTACAAACAATGTTTACTGAAAGCAAGAAGCATCTTCTTTTAATGGGAAAAAATATTCTCTCTGTAGCAGTGTGTAAAAGGCTTTTTGAATGAGGGGTGGGAAGGAAGGGCATGGTGTTCCCAAATAACAGAGTGCAGTTCCTCTCCTAAGCATGATGCTGAAGTTGTCCTGATAAATAGCATGGAGTGATCACTCCCAGCTAGCAGCCTATGAGTACACACTAAAATTGGGGTTTGATGGAACAAAAGCTCCAAAATGTACCCAAATATCTGGCACGAGGAGCATTAATCCATGCTCTTTGGTGTGGAGCCTTCACTGGTGTCATTCCTGCTCCAGACTGAGCCTTCCCCAAAGAAACCAACTCAACAGCACCCCAGAGAAATGTTCTCCCTACCTCAGGAGCTGATTCTCCTTCCTCACCAGAGCTAAGCTCAGCTCAGAGCTAAGCTATCTCGGAGCAGTCATCTGTTGAAGGCTGGAATGGAGATGTGTATCCAGGATTTATGAAGTGGGAACCAGCCCCATCCACCTCAGCAGCTGCACCCTCACAGCAGGATCATGGCAGAGACACTCTCATCAGTTTTATCCTCAGAAAGCCATAAATAAAGCTGGAAAGTAAGCCAGCAAGTATTGCTTCTTAAGCTAGTGATCAAGACAGCCACTTCAGAGTCTGGAAAAGAGGGAGGGTGCTCCCCAAAGCTGACATATTCTGTGTGCAATTGCAGGCACAATGCATGAAGCAGGTCAGCTTGGTCAGTTTCATCAGCTACATCATCTACATCATCTTCATCATCTACATCAGCTTCATCAGCTACACCATCTTCATCAGCTACACCATCTTCATCAGCTAGATCATCTTCATCATCTTCATCAGCTACATTATCTTCATCAGCTACATCATCTTCATCTCTTTATGATCCCCAGAGGTCCCTTCCAACCCTCCCCACGCTGGGATTGTGTGTGACCTAAGCAGGACCTTCTAGTACCCATGAGGAGGTCACCAGGAAGATAGAGCCAGGCTGCTCACAGCAGAGTGTGGCAGGAGGAGCAATGATGCTGAGCATCCCTGGACACAAGGGAGCTTTAGAGCAGCTGTAGAGAAAGGTCATGCTCTAGAGCACATCCTCTGGGCACTTCTCAGTGGCTCAGTTCACAGCCAGGGAGATTTGTCTGTACTCTTCTGTAGGTCAGTGCCTAGCAGATCTAGATCTTACTCACTTTCATTTCTTTTCATCTAAGGGTCTGCCCAGGAGATCTGAGATGTTGCGTGGAGATAGCAACAGGATGGACATCTCTCTTCCACCATGGACTCATGTGGACACAGCCAAAGTAAGTCTTGTGGAAAGGAGTGAGTGAGGAGGACAGGAAGACTCTTTCTATCCAAAGACTCAAACTTAGAGCACTTAAAATTAGACAAAGCCAGTCAAGCTGAGACTCACCTCACATAAATATTCCAGGTGAGAAAGAAGATGTTGTGTTGTGCTGCCTGCTGAGGCAATAAGGGATTCAGTGAGCTAAGTCTCAGAGCATGCAACCAACAAGCAGGCACCTGAGAAAGCCACGGATCAGAGGGCTGATTGTTGTCAGAGAATCTGCCTTTCCAGCTGCTTAGCTGTGCTCCAAATTGCTGTGAGCACTTGCAATTGCAAGTGCCCAATCTGCATCGAGTGGAAGTAACATGCTGAGCAAGTGCTGAGCTGCAATGTGCCCAAGAGCTTTGAAGGAGGATCTGCCAGGGAAGCATCCCAGGAACTCACCTGATGGCCACGATGCTGGGCAGGCAGAGAAATAGAGAAATAAAAGCTGCTCTGATGTGCCTCACTGCTCTGCCCCTCTGAACCAGCATCCTGAGGCCACAAAGAGAGGAGCTTGCTCACCACTGATGGGGATCTGCCAAGGCTGAAAGGAAAAGGAGAGAGCACCCTGCTTCCTTCTTTGTCATGGCGAAAGGAGCCTTGGAATTCTTTCCTTTAGCCTCATGTTTCACCTCTTACCTGCTCTGCTTTCCTGGAGGATTCTATGACAGACTAGAGGGAAAACATCATGATGACTCCATATTAGATCATGAGTTAGGAAAGAAAAGGACTGTGTGGTTTTTTAATTAAGATGTCTGAACTCTTTGAGGTTGGTTTGGGTTGGTTTAGTTTGGTTTCTTTATACCTATTTTTGTCAGCAGCTCATTAATTCCTAACTTCTTCCTTAGAGGTTTTTTTTCCCTTCATCTCTTTCCAGATTCAACACTTTCAATGCAGAAAAAGAAATGCTCAATCCATGCCTTTGCAAGCTCCATTAGACATCTCCTAGAAAATAAAGCTAAACCTGATATTACCAGGAGGTTTAGTCAAAAATAACAGAGAGCATCAAATAAGTGGGAAGCTGCCACTCTGTGTTGTCACAGAGCAAAACAAGGAGTGATGGTAAGTGACATGATGCCATTCTCTCTGCCATCTTTGCATCTGGGAGTGCTGGAAGATGAAAAGCTGTGTGTTTAAGCCCTTCAATGAGCTCTCATGTAAATAGCATCAATATCTGACACATTAGCATGCACAAGTGGCTGCAGCAGCCTCCTTAGCATGAGGAACTCAGCACTGAAAGCAACTTGGAGATCAAAAACATGCTCCAGGAAAAAACACACACACACACACACAAAAGGAGGAAAACCAACAGAAAAAAACAAAACAACCAACCAAAACTCAAACCAAAGCCCTTACACTGCACAAAACTGTAGAGAAACATCTCTCAGCACTCAGGGTTGGGTTAGGGGAGCTCTTGGTGCTTGATGTTATTGCTTAGCAGCAGCAGCATTGCCTGGGCAGCAGGAGAGCTAATCAAAGCTGAGCCAAGGAGGAGAAGCAGATACTCCACATGGAGCAAAAATCTGGCTGATTGATGAGATTTATGATAGCCAAAGCATCCCTGAAATCTCTCCCCAAACAGGCATAGCTAGGCAAACAGGCAGAGGTCAATCAGGAAAGCATTGCCAGGCAGCTTCTCTCTGGACTCTTTTGGTCAACACCTGATATTAGAGAGTGATGCTCAGCCCAGAGTAGACATGAAACTCTGTGGATTGAGCTAGGTGTATGAAATGAGCTAATGCTCAGGACTTAGCCTGCTCCTGTAGTTAGTATAGAGTGAGCACCAAGCTCTCCTGTGCTCTAGAGAGCTCCTGCCAGGGCTCTGGAAGAGGTTTGTGCTCCCCAATTGCCTGGAGCTGCCAGCACAAGAGTTCAGACCAGCACAGCTCTGCTCTTGATGTGCTCAGATGATGGAAGTTCTCTCATCCTGATTTTGGGATGGGCTGGAAAGCCTCCATGGCAGTTAGAGCAAATGGTGACCAGGAGCACCAGCAGCTCCAAAGCTGGAATGGGAAGCAGTTGCTGTTATCCATGGCTCTCTGGGAGCTTGCATTGTAAGCTGAGGGAGCCTAGGGAGGCTCAGACTTGGGAAGGAGAACACAGCTCCTGCCCAGCCAGGGACACCACTCAGGATCTCAAAGCTGTGGGGCTATCTTCAGTTTGAAAGCAGCAAGACAGTGAATTGAAAGGACAAGTGGAGCCTGGGAGCTTGGGAATAAGGATTTAAAGTGGGCCAGGTAGCAAGTGGGGAGAAAAATGAACCTCAACTGGAGAGAGATGCAGTCTGTGTGGCTGCTGCAGCAGAACAAATCTCATTCTGGGATGTTTTTAAGAGCACTGTTAGATGTAAGACAGAGGAATGGAATTATTCTGCTCTACTTGCCACTGGAGAAGGCTCAGTGGAAGCAGTGTATCCAAGCTGGGGCATTGCACTTGGACACATGTGTACCACCTGGAGAGCACCCAGAAGAAAGCAGTGCTCAGCTTCCAAGTTGTGTGGCCAAGGAGGAAATGCTGAACCAGATAGTTTAAGAAGTAATCCTTCTTTACTCCTGGCCTTTCAGGTTCTGGGGGCTCTGAGCAAGCTGCTCTAGCTGTAGATGTCTCTGCTGACTGCAAGGCAGTTGGGCCAGAGGAGCTGGAAAGGTCCCTCCCATCCCAACCCACTGTACTGGTGTGGTAGGGTTAGTTAGTGGTTGGACTTGATGATCCCAAGGGTCTGTTCCTACCTGAATGATCCTCTGGTGCTGTGATTCTAACCAGCCTTATTTCTTCTACCAAAGAAAAGAAGAAAGAGAGGTGATCAGGAGCTCCCAGTTGGTTATAAAAAGGAGGTGTTCAGGAGAGTGAGACCCAGAAGAAATCAGCTTACTTTGCAAGAAATGAGATATAAATTGTATATAAAGGAGAAAAACCTAGTCACAAGCTTGATGAAAGCATCAGAGCCTCTTTGCTCTTCCCCATGCCCTCAGCTGCCTTGCCTTGCTGTTTGCTTTCCTTGCCTCTCCCCGTTTCTTTTCCCTTTGAGATTCCCTAGGCCCCTGGAGGTGATGCTGGGCAAGCTGCTGGGGGTGATCCTGCTGGAGCAGGAGGATGGACTGGCTGATCCCCAGAGGTCTTTTCCAACCCTTCCCACACTGGGAATCTGGGAAGCAAATTCATCTGGACCAGGCCTTGTGTCCTTGCAAATGCTGAAGGATTTGGGGATCCAGAGGCAGTTCTGAGAGGAGTGTCAATGCCCTTTGTGCAAAGGAAAGTCTCTTCTCTGCAGAGCTTTGGGGTCTAGGCCCTGGGATGCTCCCTGAAGTGCTGAGCTTCCCCCAGAGCAGCTCTGCCTGTGGGCTGAGTGCTAGCTGGGCAGAGATATGGCAGCATGGGACATTGCCTTGGGGATCAGAGCATCACACTCTCTGCTGCAACTAAACCATTTAGAGGAAAACAAAGGACACTATCTTCCTGGGTGCTTGTATTTCTTTCATAAGCAATGCCAGCAGATAAAGGCACATTTGTGTCCTCAGCTGAGGAGTGCTTTATCATCAGAAGCTATCAAACCGTTATCTCCTCATGCACTTGTCCCAGTGCAGAGAGACAAAAAAAGAAAGCTTTCCCAAAGCTTTGGAAAGAGAAAAATGCCACGGCCTTTGTCTCCAGAAGCCTCCTGCTGACAGTGCAGGAGAGCAGTGATCTTTGGAGAGGGTTTGGGTTCTTTGTAAACCCCAAAGCTACACATCTCAGCATCCAAATGGGTTTCAGCTAGGTTTACATGCCAGGAGGAATCCAGACTCCCTGAGATGCTTCCCAGGAGGAATATTCAGTGAGGCAGGAGGAAAGAAAGGGATTTTGCTTCAAGCAGTGCAATGGGTTAGGGGCTGGGGTGACCCCTTTGGACTTTACAAGCTGATTTTCAGCTCTTCTTAGTATTCCCAGGAGCTGGAGAGTTTTTCTTCAGTAGGTGAAGCTGTGGCTATTCCCACAGCCCAGGCACTCCATCCATCCAAGCCATTTCCCAGACAGGAGTCCCCTAAATCCCTCCCAGAGCTGGGAGCCCAGCTGCCTGCCAGCCCTGTGCTGCTGGATCTGTGCCTGGGAGCTGAGGACTGGAGCAGAATCCCTGTGAATCCTCTCCAGCATCACACCAGGGACTGATGCCATCTCTGCAAATGAATTCCCTCTCTTTGCTTCTTTCAGAGCACCTCATGTCCAGGACAAAACAACACAAGCTTGCTGCCTCCTGCACCTGAGAAACCATATTCAGGCTGGCACAAATCCCATGGATTACACCCAGCCTAGGTGCAAGGCTCCCAGTGTAGGAATAAGTGTCTCTTGGCTCCCAGGGAGCCATCCCCTGATGAGAAAGCATCCCAGGGACCAGAGGAGTAGGATAAAACCCTGGGATGGAGAGGAAATGTTGTCCAGGTGCAGCTGTGCCTGCAGCAGCCTCTTCCTTCCCATCGCATCTGCATTCACAGCCATTAAAGGGAGGTGAAAATCCATCATTAAGCCATGCACTGGCTTTCCCCTGCCTGTATTGATGAAGGATAAACACAGCAAGCTGCACTAATATTTTATTTTAATTAGAGTCCAGAGAAATGGCAATCAGCACCCAACACAGGCAATTAACAGCAAATTAAACAAGGGCTGTGCATGGACCTGGAAAACCACTCTGAGGCAAGCTGAATCCTTCCTCAGCCTGGGGACTGAAGAGCTCTTTCTTTCCTCCTTTCTTGTATTGAGTGCTCATGTTTCATTGCAGAGCAGAGCTGCATCTATTGATCCCATCTCCTGTTCAGCCAAGTGTGCATGTGCAAACCTCTAATGGCAGCCAAGGCCTGACACAGAAAAATGCTCTTTTTTCCCCTTCTTTTTGGCCAGACCACACACACCCTTGGGAGATCTGCTTGGCCCAGAGAGGATGTCATTGCACAAGTGGCACAAGCTCTCTTAGAAACCTCAAGGGGAACTGTGGTGGGGGGGAAAAAACCTCCTCTGCTTTGCACTGTGTGTCTCTGCTGTGCAGAACTGATGTGCAAGGAGGATTCTGCCATTCCTTTGTTCCCTGGGATCAGCTCCATGAAGGATGTGTGCTCCAGCTAGGTGCACTAAAGATGAAGACACAGCCTCAACTTTGAGCCTCAACAACTTGAAACATCAGGCAGATGACTTTGTAAATCAATTCCTTATCAATAAAGAGCAAAAGCACATTCTGTGCTAGGAGACTGCTTTGGGTTGGAAAGGACACTTAGAGGTTATTTTGTCCAACCTCCCTGCAGTCAGCAGGGATATCTTCAACCAGATCAAGTTGCTCTATCCAAGCTGACCTGGGATGGTTCTAGGGATGTTTGTTGAATAAACAACACAGATTTAGCTCTTGGGGAAGATCAACTCCTAAGGAAGTCTGGCGAGTCTCTCAGGCTTTGCTTTTCTGGAAGGAAAAGCATCCCTGCTCCTCAGAAATGCCTACCTAAGGTCTGAGTCTGTGTGCTGGAGCTCCCAGATCCAGCAGCTTTAGCTTTCTGTGGGAAAAGATCTTTTAATAGCTGTCTGGAGCTCGGGGTTTCTCCAGGGAAGGCCAGGAGGGTGTCAGCTCAAGAATTCACGCGCTAGATTTCAGATCAGCAGCTAATCTGTCACTTCAAAGGGGTGACAATGACAGGAGGGGAAAGACTTCCTAATTTATTCATAAAATCCTTGATCTGTCGATTCCACTTCTTTAGTTCATTCTTCATAGGTAAAAAGTATTGAAAAAAACCAAGGAAATTAATCCTGACCTTGGAGGTGAGAAGCAGAATGCTGCTAACTCCAGCTCTGGGGGCATGAGGAGGGCAGGGCTGCTGCTTTTCTCACCCAGGAGTGTGAAAACCATGCTAGACTGAGCTTATCTCCTGCACTTTTGCCCTTTGGCAGGTTCTTGTTGATCCCACGGAGGCTTTTCCCTCTTAACAACACTTGCTGGCAGCTCCTGTGCCACAGCAGTTTTGCCCAGCACAGGAATGCCTGAGGGAAGGTTTTGTCTGCCTCTGTGCAAGCCTTGCCAGGCAACAGAGGGCACAAAGGCCACAGTTTGCTGATGGAATTCTTCATCATCTTTAAGAATTGACTGCTTTGGGGTTGTTTGGGGTTTTTTTAGTGAGCTACAGCTACTTGTAAAGTTAAGTTCACAGAATCATGGTCACTCGTGGTGAGCTTCTCATCTCCCAGCATCCCTAACACACTGAGAAACACACACACATTATATATATATATATATGTATATAATTGTTATTTTACAATCAGATACAGAAAACCTCATCCCGATTTGATACCAAATCAGAGCATTTCACTCTTTGTGTTTCTATCCCAGGGTTAAAAATTGCAGAGACAGTAAGATGCTCGCTTTGATCCAAAGATAAGAAAAAACATCCTCTCTCATTTATTTTCCCCCTCCCTAGCAATAAATTAAACACACACAAAAAAATGCTTTCTGGAAAATTCAGTTGGCTTTTTTTTTTCAGCCCAAATTTCTTCAGCTCATGGGAGAGCTGAGGAAATGCAGAGGATGAGGAGTGCTGAGGATTTTTAGGTTGGGATGGTTTTTTTCCACCTTCTGTCTGCAAAGCATTTTTATCATTTCCCTTTGAAGTCTCTGCAAGTTATCAAGTGTTTGTGTTAACATCCTCTGTGAAAAGAGAAGCTGATTTATCCTCCTAGGAGCCATTGGAAACATCAAGAGAAAAGAAGTGAAGAGCAGGAATGAAATCTCCCTGACTAAACAAAGGCTGGCACAGCAAAATGCAGCTCCTGAAGGCTCTGGCTTCAAGTCTGAATTTACCAGTTCCATCAAACTAGCCAAATTCAGCTCCTAAAGATGTGAACACTGCAGCTCCCTCTCCAATGAGTGAGATTTCTCCCTGCATGCCTCAAGGTTCCTTTCAGCTTCGAACCTGTGGATTTCAGAGTAGCATCCATAGGGTCAAATAATAATAATAATAGCATAAAAGAGAGCTAGGAATGGTATTTCTAGCTAGGAATGGTATTTCTAGCATCTTTCCTGATGACTGCTGAGAAGCAGAAGGAATTTCCCTGCCTGCTCAAGGGTTTGATGGAAGCACAGCACCTTCTGCCTCTTTTGCTCTGCTTGGTCCTGCCAGGGAGCACAATGCTCAAGTGATTTGCTTTTGGTGGAAGTTAATCCCTCTCTTATTTCAGCCTTACTACAAGTTTATTTTAGGACTTCTCTTAGAGTCCCTAAAAACCAGGAGAAGAAAGGTTGGGTTTACATCTTCAATCTTTGTAAACTCAAAAGCCCCAGAAAGTCATAAAAGTCCTGACCTTGTGTGCTTGAGTCCCTGATGATTTATGGCATATATGTCTGCCTCGTGTCATGCTTATTCAAAGTATAATGTTAATGCTTAAGGACTATGAAGGTTTTGCAAGCAGCTAACAATGGCCAAGAGAGCCCTTTTTATTCTGTATTTACCCCAAACACAACAGAATCTGAGCAGACTAAAGCCAATCCAGTAGCTGCAATGAGTTATTAGAACCCAATCTATTTTATGTCATTATTTGGTATCAAAGAGTCATTAAGGTGGGAAAAGATCGTTTATAGTTTATGTGTATGTTGGATTTTATCCCCAAGAGGAGGTTTATTTCGTATTAAGAATCAGAAGTGGATAATTATGGGAGATTTTAGATGGAAGAGAACCAACTGAGGAGACAGTTGGAATCACTTGTCAATTTGAGCTCCTCTACTCCTATTAATGAAGCTTCATGACTTGAGGTATCTATTCAGAGTTAGAGTTGGTGGAATGAGGCAAGCAACATGCTGACAATAGAGTCACAAAGGCTCAGCTGATCCTAGATTTGTTGCTATGACATGACAGGAGACCCTTCCCAATATTTGTAGCCCAGCATTCCCACTATTCCCAACAGTGTGAATCACACATTGCCACCTGAAACACTTTGGGCATTGCTCACTGCTCATTATTTGTTAGTCATTAGCCTTTGTTAGAAGTTTCAGTCAGCTAAGGAGGAAGCAGCAAAACACTCTGTGTGCCCAAGAGCATCCCAGCAAGCGTGATCAATCAAGGGCAGCAGCTCAGCAGCAGCATGGCCATGAATAATCCTTCAGGTAGCCAAGAGAGAGCAGAGATGTATGGACACAAAGCAAGAGTGCTTGGTGAATGAGTCATGAAGCCAGAGCCAATTTAATTAGGAGGCCTAATAGCACTAGTAAATTAGTGTTGTGACATAAAATGCTCATCTGAAGAGTCAGATTGCCCTGCCTCTGTGTGCCTTGTCAGAGTGAACTGGGCAATTGCAGTTGGCTGTGGGATTGTCTTTGGTGGGAGAAGGATTAGCTCCTCTGTGTGTTTTATGAGGTCTGTATTTGCTAGTAAATATTTCCTTAGCTTGTTTTCTCTGAACCTTCTTGGATCTCCTCCTGGGTCTCACTTACCTCATGGCATTCTTTATAGAGTCTGAGCAGAACTTGCTTTGCAAACAGGCATGGCTGAGACTGAGACTCTGAACCTGGCTCATGCTTCCATTGAGCATTTGGGTATGAATTCCAAGTAAAGAGTCATTTCATTATCCTTTAGCTCTGTTGCAAAACTCAGCATTTTGAAAGCCCCAAATCCCCAGAGCTGATGAAGATCCATTATATGATACATTAAGGTATTGAATGGATTATCTACTCCAACTTAGGCTCCAGTAAAAGTGCTTCAATTCAAAGCCATGCTGAAAAGAATGAGCAGAATAGAAGGACATTGGGGTTCACCTTTTTGCTCTCCATGATCTCTGAATTAGGTGACTTTTGGAGCCCCAGTTGAAATTGCATTTATTATAAATGCTAGTGGGTGGTTTCAAGCAATTCTATGCCATTCTTTTCCCTGAGGGAGCTGATGCTGGCACAGGATGCAGTTCCTTTGCTGGAGCTGCTACACTGAGATGCTCCATCCAACTGGGAAGTTCAGAAATGACTCTTGGAATCAGCCACTGCTAGTTAACTCAGAGTTGCTGAAGTAAGAAAAGCCAAGAGCTTTTAGCAGTGTCTGAACAGATTGTGCCATTATTTACATGGGAAAACATTCATATTTTGGATCTTTAGGGATAAGAGACCAGAGTGAGAAGAGGAGAACACCTATGATGTCTCCTAACAGTCTGCTGAGAAGCTTCCTTGTGAATACACAGCATTCTTGTCATGCTTCAGGTGAACACATCCTCTCCCACCAACGTGACCTTTTGGGGCATCATTTGGATACTTTTTAGTGAGAACTGCTTCATTCACATGCATCTGGATGGTTTGGGTTGGAAAAGACTTCTAGAGGTCACTTAGCAGGGATATCTGCAACTAGAAGCTTGTCCAAGCTGAGCTGGAGTGGTTCCAGAGCAGCAGGATGAGGGAGCACAGGTCCAGGAGGTATCTCAGAGTGCTTCTCCCATGCCTGCTCTGCACAGGTGTTCCTCAGTAGCACCTATCATTGTGGATTTGTAAGCCTAGATTTGCTCTTTTTTCCCCCCAGAAGCCACGTCTTCCTCCTTCACAGAACCACCCAACAGACATGCTTAGGATCAGGCTGCTCCTAGAAACATATTCAGCCAGAAACCCTAGGCAGCTCCTCTATATTCCTGTAACTATTGGGATGTGCACAATCAATATCTGCCAGGAGTGTGGAAAATGAGGCAGACTACACCTCTCAGAGCATGACATTTCTTTCTTGTAGAGCTAAAGGAGAAGTGGGTGTTGACTCCCTCTCCAGAGAAAAGCATCTATTTATTAGTGGAAATGAGCCGTGGCCAAGGAGAAGATGAATATTGCTACATGGATAATAGGCAATGTAGAACTTGTTGGGGAAGCTCATTCTTCTTCCTTCAAATATGATCTGCAGAAAAATGCCATCAATATTGGGTTGGGTTTTTTTTTTTTCTATCAGCAAAGGCTAAGAAAGAGTGAGCACATCAGGGCTTTAAAATAAAGCTTATCAAAAAACAGCCTCCAGCAAGCTCCTCTCGTTCCCAGGATGTAACATGCCTGCACAGGCTTAAACAGTTTAAAAAATCATATTCCTATGGATCACAGATTCCTTTGGGGGCAGTGAAATTCCAGAACAGCTACTTATTCTGTCTTATTGCTTTAAAGAGTGTTTTCTTTCTGATTAAACTGATTACAAAGCAGAGGAGCTCAGCCTGGCAGTTGTGTCAGGCTAGCAATTCACACCTGCAGCAGAGGGTTGAGGGAAAACGACTCTGTTTTGACATGCTGCTTTCATTTTGCCTTTTTATTTGGCTTTATGGATCCTCTCCTTTGTCTTCTTTTTGACATTCTGGAGGAGGTTTAAGATGCACTTTCTGACAACTGTTGATTTTGTTACTGTCACCGGGTGATAACAGAAAATCTGATTACAGAGGCACTGCAACCTTAATTCTGTTTGAATGTTTAACCACAGTTGGTTTCACAGTCCTTTGCTCACAGAGGAGCTCTTGGTCTCATCTGGGAATGTAAGTCCATCAGGAACCATTCCAGATGAAGCTGTTTGGGGCTCTGAGTAACCTGATGGAGCCATGCACTATCTTTGCAGTGCAAAACAGGCCAAAGCTGCTCATTCTTTTACACATCAAGAGCTTTTTACAGAGCTCTGGCTACTGCAACCTTGCTTAAATAAAAAGTGCCCTCAGCTCTTAGCCTTTCCAAAAAAGTTTTGCAGAAGCACCTGAGGGATTTCAAGTGGGAATTACGTGGTCTGAACACTTCCTATTGCTAATTATCTCGCAGACATCCTCTCTGTGTCCTCAGCTAGTTGGGTCTGGTGTAATTGCTCTCAGCAATTTACAGGAGGTGAGAGAGCAAGTTCACCTGGTTGCAAAAATCCTTTCCCCATCCCAAATTACTCTTTCATTTCAATAGCAATGCAGACCATTGTTGGCTAAGTTTCCTTCCCTCAGTTTGAAACAGCCCAGCCATTCCAGGTCAGGAGCTTATGCTGGATGTCACCATGCATATCTAAGGAGAGTGTTGGTTGACTCAACCAACAAATGACTCAAACCCAACAGCTAAATATACTTTATATAGACCACAACACTTCTTTACCTTCCTTCTGAGTTATGGAGGCCAAAATGGTTCCTTTAATAGGTATAAAATGTTGGATTTGGGTGAAAGAGCATCACCTAATTTCAACTCATTTTTGCCTCTGCTCGGGCACGTGGAATTTGTAGTTTCTGCCCTCATTTTTGCTGCCTCCTGAGTGGCTTCAGCAGCCTTGCTTTGTGCTGTTTGGAATGCTCAAGACATGGCACTTGTCTCTGGATTCCAATTTGTGAGCTTCTTGACACTCTTCTTTTGCCCAGAATGTATTCCCTGCAAGATAGATTGGTTGTGCAATAAAGTATTTTTTAATTGCTAGCTTTAGAAATATTTAAGTACCCAATTATTTTTATCTAAAAGACTATTACAGAGCTGGGGGGGGGGGGGAGGGACAAGTTAAAAATGGCAAGGGC
>VWZO01013356.1:16428-27681 GCA_013396975.1 Bucco capensis | reverse complement strand
GGGGGGGAGGAGGATAAGTTAAAAATGGCTAGGGCCATGGCTAGGAGAAGGATTAGGAGTTGCACAGCAAGAGCATTGAGGCTTTGATGAAGTGTGTAAATAATTAGGAGCACACTTGAAGACATCTTTCTCTCCCTTCATTGTACCTGTGCTCATTTAATTCCTGCTGGAAGTGTGCCCCATTCATTCCCACTGAAGGACAGATAAATTGGTGACCAAGTCAAGGAGAAAAGTGAATCATGCTGAAGCACCAAAGACCAAATATTTTCAGGCACTCACTCCAAGATTAGAGAGCAGCACAAAGTCCTCCTGCCCTGGCAGCAGAGCAGGGAGGATGTGAGGCTACAAATTGCTGCTGGGATTGTTAACACCCATTTGTGAATGTGCAAATGATGCTTAATAACACTGACAGGAGATTAATCAAACCAAATAACATTCCATAACTAGACTGCTCCCTTTTTGCTCTCTTCCAACTGGTGTGAATACTCAGGTATCCCTCGTAGTTCCTTTTCCACCACCATCGCTGGGAGGAATTTGGGCAGCACAAGTGGGTCTGTGCTTCAAAATCAGTTGGTGTCTTCACTGAACTTCATGGAACTGCATCCCTAAAACATTTGTGACAGTGTTTTTGCATCTCAAGAAGTAGTTGGGCACCTAATGATGGGGACAAGGCATCTAATGATGGATACAGGGCATCTAATGATGGGGACAGGGCATCTAATGATGGAGACAGAGCACCTAATAGAAGTTCAGTATGATTAAATATTAAATAATACATCAACTCTGATGGTTCTTACTCAGATGTTAGAGTCTGAAGGCAACATCATCAAGGAAAGATGGGGAACAGGCATGGTTCAGGCAGTTTTGGTTAGAAGATAAAGGAAGAGCATCCAGGGTTGCTTTCTAACAGGAGAGAGCTTCACTAGACAATAGATTATTTTGTGTCCTTAATTAAAATAAGGGGATACTTTTACACCTTCACCTAAAGATAACCTTTAATGTCTTCTAGTGTCCTGAACACATGATTCAGTTGAACTTGAATTCCTATTAAACTTACCCTTAAATAATGCTGATGGCATGGATCCTACCTGACAAAGGAAGATGGGTTGGGTTTTTTTTCCCCCCTTTAATTTCATTTGTTGCATTTTATCTTTATAATAAGTCATCTTATTAATATCTAATAATAGTATCTTCATCATAAGCATTTCAAGTGAAACGTCTGTGTAAGAAAAAGGTCCATTTCAGGTTGGAATTTAAGTTAGGCACCTTTTAACTGATTTTTTTCCTTTAACTGATTTTTTCCTTTAACTAATTTTTTTTCCTTTAATTAATTTTTTCCCTTTAACTGATTTTTTCCTTTAATCGATTTATTTAACTGATTTCTTCCTTTAACTGATTTTTTTTTCCTTTTCCAATCTCTTTTTGCTTCACAATATAATACATAAGTGCCATAAAATTCCCCCTTTTGTCTATACTTCCAACATTTCCATTAGTCCATAAACATTCCATCTCCTCTAGAGGTGTTTAGGAGTGAATGGAAGAGTTGATTAACTAGCTGGTTAGCTAATGAAGAGCTGCAGGTCCTTTGTGAAGCTGGAGGAAGAGTCACTGAGTAACGAAGTGAGCTGTGGCTGCTTTGGGATGAGCAAAGCTTTTAACCCACACAGCACTTTCCCTTTCTTCCCAATCAAACAAAACAAAGGAAACCCTAACGCTGTCCTTATCCCTGATTTTCAGAGCTCTTTGTGGGAGCAGCAGGAGCTGATTTATCACGTTAAGTGTCTAAGGCATCCAAGAGCAGAGCAGCCGCACCTTGGACACATCATTATGCCTCACCTGGCTGCCAGGAGCTGCTCCCTGCTTCCCTTTGATTCCCAGCCTGGCCTCCACCAGCTCTTCAAAGAGCTCCACAATGCATTCAGCATTTCCAGCCCTGCTCTCACCTCTGGTCCCAGCTTGGAGCTGAGGAAACCCATTTCCCTTGATTCCAGCCTTGTGAAGCAGGGGGTGGAAAGGTCACTCTCATTAGTGGGGAGATGTGCTGCTGCCCTGCTGGCCAAGGGGCTCTGCACCCTTTTAGTTATTGATCTGGGAACGTACAGGAGGAGGCAATGGCTGCAGGGCAAAGCTCAGCTCTCTGCTCCAGCCTCTCCTAGGCAAGCTCCCAAAGCTTTCCTCCTGCATCCTGGAGCTCTGCTGTGGGTAATGAAGGTGAGGCAGGTGAAAGAGCTGAAAGCAAACCATGTGGATTACTAATTCCTCCTGAAAAAAAGCAAAAAGCAGCTTTCAGGACAAGCAACCTAGGGAAAAGTCTCTTAGTAGAGCAAGGAGCTCCTCAGGTCAAAGAGACTCAACGTTTAGCTTTCAGGGAGCAAAAAAAGCCTTTCTGCAAGCAAAATGTTTAATATCCTTCATTGTCTTGTGGGCTGCCTTGCTCCTGACCTTGAGTGGCTGAGCCAGAGCCACTGTGGGACTGGGACCATGCTTAAAAGCTTGCCTAATCCCAATAAAGATGCAGAGGAAGTCAACATCATTTCTTCCAGAGGAGTTTTCCTGCTCCCTGGGATCTTGCCAGAGAAAATGACTGAGGTAAAGCAAGGCATGAGATTGAGGAGCATCTTCAGCATCCAAAGGCAAAACCAGCTCCTGGCAGAAGTAAATGGTGAAGCATTAGTGATTGTGAAAAGCAGAGGAGCACACTGATGGTGTAAGGTTTCTGAAGCAGCATAAATACACATTTCAGAAGTGAATCTGGATTGTTAGACCATCAGGTTGCTAGGGCTGGGACAAAGGCTGGACTAGATGATCTTCAAGGTGTCTTCATGCATGAAACAGGTGAACAAAAGGAAGTTTATAGAAGAACAAAGGGACTTCAGTCTTTGTAGAGGATTTGGGGCTTCTGCTGCTGTGTTTCAAGCCTCAGCATCACTTTACACACCTAACTGTGGATGCAGAAGCTCTCTGCTTGCCTGCAGTTGTTTGTGGCTTTGCCTCAGCTCTAATGAGGATGAACTTTGGTTGCTTTTGCTTTGATTCTGCCTTGGAGACTACCCCAAGCACCCTTAGCCATGCCAATGGGGTTTTGTAAGTCAGTCATTCACTGTTATTTATGTCTCTTAAAACAGGGAACCACCTGAGAAGCCCAAATCCCCTTCCCACTCCAAACTGCTTTCCTAGAACAAGTCCGACTAGGAAAAGGTTTCATGAATTTTTTAACTGCCTTGAAGAAGATTTAACAGCAGGAATGGAGAGGAGAAGTCATCATCCTGGGGTCTGTCTCCTCTCTAAAGACTCCAGGATGGTCTGGGGGCTAAAAGTTCAGAAGCAAAGCACTAATCAATCAAGAGAAGGGAGCTCAGCCCCATCCATCATCCTGGAGAGCTCAGGCCTTGCTGCCCACCACTCTGACAGTGCTTCCCCTTCACAAACAATTAGCCCTCTGAAGAAATGACTTTAAAAAGCAATTGCCACTTCTCACTGGAGAAAACTTTTATAGATCTTAAAGATTCCCTGTAGAAAAAACCCTAACAAACCACAGTTTTGTTGGTCAAAGGCAGCCCAGCACTGAAGGAGTGGAAATTGTGACAGCAGAGGCAAGTGATGCCAGCTCCAGGCACCTAGGTGCTTTGGGAAGCTCCTGTGCAAATCACTCTTTGCCTCACTAGTTAATGAAAGGAAAACTTGAAGGAAAACATTGGTTAGAATCATAGAACAAAACAACAACAGCAGCAGCAGACCTTTATAAGGCTGAGAGACTCATGGCTTGTAGCTCTAATCATGGCTCCAGCAGATCCAGGTAGGGATTGGAAGCAACAGCAGAAGGGGTGAAAATAACCCTGGGTTCAGGCTGGGCTAGTAACAAAAGGGCTAGGGGAGAGCAGGCACTGAGCATCCTGGCTCCCAGAAATAGCACCTGTTTTGACAAAGGCTGCACACCTATATTTTCTGAATTAGCTTGCTTCCAAAGTACCACTTTTCTCAGAACATAAATGACAGCATTGACAAAAAAATCACACAGGCTGTGCCTAGAGATGTTTATAATCTTCAAGCTCTGCAAGCCAAATTCCTCTGGTAATTCTGAAGCCAAGCAAACTTGCTTCCTCTTCGCTCCACAAGTTAACTCCTGCAGCAGTGCTACCAGAGAGCAATATCTGCTTGTTGAGGCTCAAATGGTTGTGATCAGCAGCTCCATACTGGGTCCAGTGCTGCAAGATCTTCACCCATGACATTCTTCAACTAATGTATTATGTATCCCATAATATGCACACACACACACACTGGAGTGCAAAATTGGCCTGCACCAAGATAGAAAAGCAAAGCTCAGAGAAAAAAAGAGAAGCAGCTAAGTGCACTGAGAAGGAGCAGAAATCAGAATTAATCACAGATTTTAGGTAGCAAGCAGGTTGAAAACAAAAGGCTGGGGAAGAAAAACTCACTTCAGGAATGATGTTTGCTTTTCAGAACTCACTGAAGCATGAAGTGCTGCTGAGCTGAAGTGGCTCCAAAACAAAGGAGAACACAGGGAGCTTCCTGAGAAGAGGAAAAAGTCAGAGGTGGAAAACAAAGGGATGGAAAGCAAGGAATAGCAGTAATAGTGTTTTAACACTTGAAGGGAAGAGCAGAAATGGGGCAGAGGTGGAGCAGAGAGTGAGCATAGGCAGAGCAAGAGAGTGCAAAACACCATAGAGATGTGGTACTCAAGGCCATGGTTTAGCAGCATGGAGGTGATGATGATGATGATGATGGTGATAGGTACATGGTGACCAAACACACACTAGCATTCCAGATTTCATTCCTAAATTCTTGAGGCATGCAAGATGCCTCCTCTCCACCCCCAAAAAATATGCTTTCTAGAAGAGATTTTGGGCTAATAGTGGTCTGAAAAGAGGCTATAATTAGGAAAAATAGCTCCATTTGTTTGGAAGAAAAGAAGTCAAAAAGAAAAGAGGCAACACACAGCATCTCCAATGGATTGTGTCATCTGCCTGCTGGATCCTTATCTTCTCCTGAAGAGCATTCAGCAGTGAAAGCAGCTTCTGTTGGAATGTCACTATCAATGTCACTGCATGGGATTACAGCCTCAGCAGAATTTCCTTGTGGTGCTGCTGGAAATAGCTCCTGTTGATTGGCCTGGTTGTGTTTGGGATTTCCTATTGTCTGAGCTAATTGCAGGCTGGGAGCAGAGCACAATGGAGTGCCTGGGAACTACTGACTTAACTGGGGTTTTGTTCTGCCTCAGGCACAAAGGCAGGATCTGCTTTTTCAGCTGCAGGGATCCTGCCTGGCAATACCTACACCCCAGGGGAAGCTGCAGCTCTAGCTCTGCAGGGCCAAGGAGGAGACATGGCTTGACACTTCTAGACACAGAGTTCACCTTGGATCACAAACCATGGGATCGTCTAGGTTGGAAGAGACCTCTAAGATCATCAAGTCCATTGCCAGATCAACACTAAACCACATCTCTCAGCAGCACATCTCCACATCCTTTAGACTCCTCCAGGGATGGAGACTCCAGCACTGCCCTGGGCAGCCTGGCACAGGCCTTGACAACTCTTTGGGGGAAGAAATTGCTCCTAATATCCAACCTAAACCTTCCCTGGCACAATTTGAGGCTTTTCCTCTTATCCTATCATTTCTTCCTTGGGAGAAGAGACCAAGCTCCACCTTGCTCCAAGCTCCTTGCATGGAGCTGGAGAGCATGCTCCTTTCTGCCAGAACAATCCGAGGAGGGAATGATGTCCTCTCCCCAAAGGGCAATTCCTGAATTCTCCTTGCCCAGAGAGAGATTTGTTCTTTAGTAAACAGAGAGATTTGTTCTTTAGTAAACAGAGAGATGTAAACCTCAAGAAGAGATTCATTTTCAGACTTTTCAGCTCAAGTTAATACTTGAATGTCATTACTCTGAGGTTCAATCTTCCCAAGCAGCTCAGGGTGGTTGAGCACAGAAGGCAAAGAGATGTAAGAGGATGGCAAGGTGAAAGTAAGTAGCTTTTAAACAAGGAAAAAAAAAGATCATTATTCCTATATTTTTAGCCATTTTCAGAAGAAAAGCTAGAGGTTTATTTCATTTTATTGGAAATGTATTATTATTATTATATTATTATTTATCCTCTATATAACTACACAAAACAACAAGTGGTAAAAACCTGATTTTAAATCAGACTAACTTTTCTTTTTAATGCCTGTTCTCTCTATTTTCCTCTCCAGAAATACTACTGCATAATAAAGTTCCAGCTTCCAGCCTAAAATTGCAACTGAACTCTAGTAATTAGAGTGAAACCACTGTCATTATTCTGCAGTTTATTAGAACTACAGTAAATCAGTCCTAAGAATAGTAAGACTACAGCAATCACATTGAATAATAGCTGCAAGTTATTATCTGTATATTTACTGTACTATTACAATAATTACAGCTCAACTCTAGGCTTTTATTTAATACCAAGGCTAAATTTACTATGGTAATTTCAGTCTGGGTTCTTCCCTTGGCATCCAAGAAGTATAATTTTTTGCTGGGAGCTGGGGAAGCTGCAGATCTATTTTTAAGAGCTGCCATGAAAATGATTAATGATTAGACCAAAGAGTGTTATAAAGAGGCCCTTTTTGCATGAAAAAAGGGAATCTTTATTTTACTGTGACAGATGGAATTTCTGCAACATGCTGGAACTCACTTGTGAGCCCAAAAAGTGAAGTTTCAATTGAAGTAAAATTCGCAGCGAAACTTGAATTTAAAGTTAATTTTCAGTGAAACTCTGAAGCTAAACTTCCATTTTAAACTGAAGCTAAACAAGTGTAAACTGAAGCTAAACTTCAATTCAAGTTTAAACTGGATCTAAATTTCAATTCAAGTTTAAACTGAAGCTAAATTTCACTTCAATCCAAGCTTGTCAGAATGCCAGGAGGACAGCAATACATCACATTTCTCTTTCCTAAAGGGAGAAAAAGAGGCGGGGGGGAAGACAGAGCAAGATCTCAGAGAGCAGCCTGGCTATCTGACTTTCCAGGGATGCTTTTGAAAAGGTTTTATCACATCAGTGTTAGCAGCCAAGTCTTTTTACATGAGAATGCTAGCTGTGGCTTAGATGAAGGCTTTATCTGCCTCAGCTATCTTGTCTCTAACAGTGGCCAACAGCAAATGCCTGGGGAGGAAGAGAAGAGCAAGACAAGCAGTGCTGCTCCCCAGGCAGATGCTTTCAGCTACCACAGCTCCACAGCTCTGGGCCACTCTGACCCACAGGTGTTAACTCCATGGTTAGTAGCCTTTGAGAGGTTGGTTTTTTTCTCCCAGGAATTTGGCTAATAGCTTTCTGAAACCCTGTCAGCTTTCTAGCATTTTAGGAGCAGTAAGAGCAAAAAGAAGGAAACCAGATGTGTAAAACATCTCCATAGAAAAGGCTTTCTAGCAGAGACAAGGACCTGAAGGCTGAGTAAGCAAGAGAGGCACAACTGCACACTTTGTGAGTTGTTCCTCAAGCCCAGGACCCCTGAGAAGCCACTTTCCTGGGGCTTAAATCCACATAACTGTTCATATCAGAGTCACAAGCAAGAGCAGCAAGGGAAAAAAGCCCAAAGAGACTCATTCTGAAAGCAGAGGGATGGCTTAGGAGAAGCACTTGCCCCTGAACTTCCCTAGGGAATAGAGGACACACATTTGAGGTAAATGTGTTTGCCTGTGGGCATCAAGTTGAATCCCAAGGTTTTGATGCCTGGCAATCCTGTGTCTGGGTTGCTGATATCCACCAGCTACATCACAACTCATCTTCTCCCCTTCTGAAATGAACTTTGTTTAAACAAAGTGCCTTCTACAAAGGGACTGCATCAAGCCAAATTCCCTCTTCCCATAAAACTTGGGCCTGCAAAGGGTTAGGGAATATTTAAGCACAGTGAGATGCTTCTGCACAGCTGCTCTGGCAGGCAGAGGAATGATCAGATGAGTTCCATGAGCTGGAGGTAGACAGAAGGAGATCAGGAGCTCTGGGGACCATGTCTCTGAAGTGAGAGTCAAGCACAGAATCATGAAGGTTGGAAGAGACCTTGAAGCTCATCCAGTCCAACCATCAACCTAGCCCTAACCCATGGCCCTGAGTACCATATCTAGATGTTTCTTCAACCCCTCTAGGGATGGTGACTCCAGCACCTCCCTGGGCAGCCTGGGCCAATGCCTAACAGCTCATTCAGGGAACAATTTTCTCCTAATATCCAACCTAAACCTCCCCTGCTACAACTTGAGGCCATTTCCTCTCCTCCTCACTCATGACATCCAGAGTGGTGGCAGTCAGAGAGGCAGCAAAGGGAGAAGGGAGCCAACAAGGAAACCCAAACATCCCCAAGTCATATTCAAAGCCTAAATAATCCAGTTGAGCTCCACCACAGCATTGTCTCAGTGCCTTTAGTCATCTCCATCAAGTAATCTACCCCAACACCTCCTGATCTGCATCAAAATGAACAGCCAGCCACTTTGGGCAAGATTATCTTTGTTAGCTTTCCCACTAACACTAAAAACCACCACACTTCCCATCCTGCCCATCCAGGGAGCCACTTCTATTCAAGCAATCTGGGAAATGAGTTGGGAGATAAACTGGAGAGCAATTTTCTTCCTGGCCTGCCTGTATCTCCCCCTGTTCATCTGCATCACAGCTCACTAACTAGTGCCTAATGTTTATTGCATTGAACTGGATGTATAGGATGCTGAGGGTACACCAGGGAGCCATTATCATAATTAGACAGGTTTCTATGGAAACCCACAAGTCTATCAGTTTTGATTCATTATATTGTTATACCTTCTAGCACTTTCTAATTATTAGGTGCCCATAAAAAGTAGTCTCAGCCTTGCTGTTACTATAGAAATGAGCTATAGACAGGCCTCAATTGTTAACCCTTACAGGGCAGGGAGGAGAGAAGGGAAGAAGCAGAGCTCAGGATAGAGGGGAGCTGCTCCCATGAGATAAAGCATGAACTATTTTAATCTGTGGTCATAACTTTCCCTAATTACTTCACTAAACTTATATCTACAATTCCCTGCAAGGAGGTTGCAGTGAGATAAGGGTAGGTCTCTTTTCCAGAGTTAACAGTGAGAGGACAAGAGGAAATGGCCTCAAGTTGCAGCAGGGGAGGTTTAGATTGGATATAAGGAGGAATTTCTTCCCTGCAAGGGTTGTTAATCTTGGCCCAGGCTGCCCAGGGAGGTGCTGGAGTCTCCATCCCTGCAGGGGTTAAGAAACATTGAGATGCTCTCCTTAGGGCCATGGCTTAGTGGCATGGGAGTGCTAGGCATGCTTGGACTGGATGACCTCAATGATTCTGTGATCCATTAGTTTGAAAAAAAGACCAAATAACCCAAGATATCCAGCTAGGAAAAGAGACAAGAGCATAGCAGCCTTGGAGATGGTGTGGTATAGGAGTGGCCTGCAAATATCCCTTGGCAAGGTGACAAGATTCCCTTGGAAGACATGAGGGTCACTACCAGACTGTGTAAGACACCACAGTGTTGGGTCATGAGGAATCACTCCAAAGCTTCTTCAACTCAGCAGGAATATCTGTGCTCTTCTCAGTGAGCTTCAGCCTCAAGTGCCTTGGATGCTGGAGTCACAACTGAGTGTGCTAGGAAGTCCCAGGAAGGCAAGAGTTCCTCTGGGAAATATTAAAGATACTCATGAAAACAGTAATGATACTAAAAGGAAGAATAAACCTGGAGGGGAAAAAATGAGTTACAAAGTAGGAGGCATTTCAAAGCTATGGGGATGTGGTGCTGAGGGACATGGTTCAGGGGTGAGAAGTGAAGAATAGAAGCAACAACAACAACAGAGGAGGAAACATTCATGCTTTTTACTCTTCCAGCCAAAATTGAGCCTTCTCAGAGCAATGGCCATTGCATAGTTCCTATACTCAGATTAGATCCACACAGTGTTTCTACCTGGAAAAGCAAGCAAGCAAAGAACCACTGAAGAAACAATGACCCTACATCTTCATGGCTTTGTGTGATGGTCATGGTAGAGCTCTCTTCACATCAAAGTTATAGACTTTTTCCCCCTGAGATGGAAAAAAAAAACCCCAAAACCTGAGAAATTAAAGTATATTCCCCTGTTTTACAAGGCCCACATGGTGTATTTAGCTATAATCTAGGTATTCAGCTCCAAATCAGACTGCCCCAACTTCCAGTCAATTAGAGCTAAATCACATTAGAGACAAGAAAAGAGATGTACATTTGCATTTCTATGTGAGAGCCAGCATCAAAGGAAGGGAGCAGTGTCATGCCACAGCAAGGTCTCAGATTCAGACTCTATTTTCAAGGGCCATTCTGTTCCACTCTGATTTTACTATTACCATGGAGAAGCTCAGATTTGCTGCTCAACAAGATCTTAAGCAGCTCGAATGAAAATTTAATTAGGCAATTAAAAAAAACACCCACTAATTGGTTTATTAAATATGTAATTTAGAATCTGGAATATGCTCAGCCAGATTCAACTGAAAAGCAGGGGGCAGAGAGGATGAATATTTACACACTTGAGCATTCCCCAATCCTAAGGGAATGCCCAGGGATAGCTCCTCAGCTGAGTTGAGTGGAGCTACACCAGTTTACACCAGTAGAAGGTCTTGTAGACTATGGTGGGACTGTATCCAGCAGTGTTGGGAATGGACAAGGCAGGTTGGGCCACTCACCTTTCCCCAACAACCCAACATTTCTTAGCTGGCTTCAGCATTCCCTTCCTTTTTTTAGGGAATACCAATCCCTTAGGTAAATAGCAGAGATTTAGCATGCTGGCAATGAACCCACTAACATTCATCTAAATGAATTAATCAATGAATGAGCTCATTAATGATTAGCTATTAGGTGATCCATTATTCAGGAAAATATCATTCAACATTGATCAGAGACAGGCTCTGGAGCTCCAGGAGGAGATTTGCTCCTCCTCTAGAGTGAAGTGTAGAACTTTGGAGCATCATGCTAACTTTTATTTCTTAAGGCGCTGAAAAAAACCCTGCTCCTAGGGATTTCTTTTTCTATCTAAATAGCAGATTCTGGTTAGAAACATCTAGGTGAATGAAGAAAACCTAATAACCAATAACTCTTTCTCTCAGGCTCTTCCTTCCTTTAGGCCCCAGTGTGGTCTCTCTGCCTGATCAGCCTTGCTGCTCAGCAAGGTATGAATCTACATTAGATATCATACTGATGGAAGCCTATTTAACCTAAGGTGTTTGCAGGCCCATACTAAGCCCATAAAGCATCTTGTCCAGGAGCTGCTTTATGCTGCTGAC